>CAMZMU010000081.1:32621987-32868038 GCA_947311845.1 Poa pratensis
TGGCCGTGGCGGCAAAGGGAGGAGGAGATGCTGCTGCTCTTCGTCGACTCTGGCAGAGCTGTTCTTGCGGCTTGCCCTCTGTTGGGTTGATTGCGAGCTGTGTGGCTGGTGCTCCGCGCCGTGTCCAGCTCGACATCCTGCTCAGGTCGGGGCGTGCCCCCCGCCGACGAGCCATCTTCGACGCCAAGGTCTCGCCGTGTTTGGCGAGCGGCACATGCGGCGATCTCAACGGGATCTGATTCCCAATAGGCCTATGCAGGTGATTCAGCAGCCTTCCGATCTCTCCTCCTTCTCCTCGGCGGCGGAGCGATGGCGAGTTCATGGACGGCGGCGGAAAGGAAGATGCATAGCTCCTCAGGGCTGCGTGCGCTTTTTTTGTTTTCCTTGGGGTGGTTTCTGTAAAAATGGGACAGCTGTTACATGTCTGGAATTTTCCAGTGTAATCCGATGTATTCCTTGTTAATGAATTCCAGAGACGTTGTATCAAAAAAAAAAACACTCATCGCCAAGAAATGGCACCACACTAAAAGCTACGCCATACACTGTGTAGAAAACTTCAATGGAACATATTGATCCAACTATAACCATCAATCTATATATCATAGGACACTACGCTTCGAGCTGAACATTTATATGCTGGGTCGTCCAGAGATCACCACATTGTGCTGCTAGATCATGCGATCTGTATCTCAAGGATCACACTGACGGCGCCAGTATACTTGGGCGTGAATTCTGTCTTCTGAATGTTACGGCTGGCGGCATTACCGGGCCGCGGGCGCGGATGCTATGGGCCATAGGCTGGTAGGGCTGTTCTCAATGACAAATCCTATTCAGCGCCCGCTGCACTGGTTAGCATCAAATCGCCCACTGTCTCCCTCCCTTGCGCCGGTTCGTGGGCCTGGCCCATTAGCGTCATGGCGAGAGGAGGAGGATGACCGGGGTGCACTAATCGCTGCCGACGGGGACGGTGCGGCTGGCCGCGGCGTCGCCGGCCAGGCGAGGGATGGACCTCACAGTAGCCGGTGACGACGAGGCTCGCCGCGGCTGCGCAGGTGGAGGTGAGGCAGTATCCTAATTTGGGCGGTGGGGGGTCGGTGGGGAGCTCGCCGGCGTCGGGGAGAGGGATTTAGACGGATGTTGGGGTGGCGGTGGACCGGCGGTAGGTGGCGTTGGAGGAGGGCGGGGCGACGAGGCGACGCTCGCGTCGGTCGCGTCGCCGGCCGTGGGTGGCGGCATCAGGCGGCCTGGCCGGCGGAGGAGGCGGGGGGCTCCATGGCGGCGGAGCAGGAAGCCTTGCGGGCGGAGGCGCGCCTATGATCAGGGACGGGGGAAGGGGGGGGGGGGGGGGGGACGAGCAGGGGCTAGGCCACCCCCAACAACGTGATTTTCTTCATATATGTCCTAATAGGCTAATACACATGCTTATTCTTAGTAATTCCAAGCCATTTCGCCCCCTCCAACACGCTCCGTCCCTGCCTATGATGGAGACGGAGTGCGCGTGTGGGTGTTGATTCGCTAATGTGCGCGTAAAGCGCTGAATAGGAGCTCCCGTTCTCAACGCCAGCTAATGGAATCGATGGTATTCTCGTTCATACATTTCGCCTTGTTCCGTCCAAGGATGAAGAAATATATGTTGTTACTCGGCTGCGACATGCATCAGGTAGCATCCTGCAAGGCTTGAAGTTGAAGCCACGCATTGACGGATCACCAGCCAACTGCAGCACATGGGTGCTAGAATTGTAAAAATTACTGCCATCTTCTGTATACATGAATAATAACCATGATTACCTATCTCAGATGGGGGAAACAAATAATCACCACCTCATTAGTTTCTGAAACCGACAGAAGAAATCCTAGCACCCTATTAGTGAACAGAACCATCGATTGTTCTAAAAGAGCAGCAAAACAGTTGCACTTCAAACAAAGACAGATACTGATTCAAAGGCTCGTCAGAGATCATATTCAGTTAATACTGATGGGGAAAGTATATAGAGTACAAACAATGTTGATAGTTCAGATGTATTTCAGACAGAAAGCCACTGGACCCCTTCATGATCATCTAGCCCCTAAACAGCAGCAATATGAGAAAGGGATCTTACACTAGACTGATATATATATATATATATATATATATATATATATATATATATATATAAGAAGATGTTATATGAGATGGACTATACTATCCTGTGACAAGAAAGAAAACAGATGATGTCCCAACCATATTTCCTTGCTGTGATCTCCAGCACCAACATACAGAAACTGTTTTCCTTTCTTTTGCCCTTTCTCCACAATCAACTATTGCATCATCTCAGCTACAACAACATTACAAAAATGTATCCCACATTCTCACCACATGTGCGCCGAAATTGCGCCCTGCCATCAACCACTCGCCGCTAAAAGTGGTTGAGCACCAGGATCTATGAGATAAAGGGGAAGGGGGCATCAGTGCAACATAAGAGACCATACAATTTGCCATCTCTAGAGTGAGGATAAATACAACATGAACATCATTTACCTGCAGGTCCATTCTGCGGGTGAGTTGAGCGATTCCTCCAATTTTGAATAATATGTTGAATTTCTGATTTCACAAGACCTGATAAACAGGTACCAGCAATCAATGCACAAAGTATAAGCATTATGAACACTGAATCCCATCCAGTTTTTGAAATGAAACCCGTGACAAATGGCCCTAAGGCAGCACCAAGCGATCCCGTCCCATCTATAATTGCTGTCACGGTGGCCAACGCCCGAGAATCTCCTTTGAGAGATTTGTGAGTCCCCAGATCAGCAGAAACTGCAGTTGTTATCAGAGCATAGGGTCCATTAACAAATAAGCCACTGATCATCATCAGGACGATGTTTGTCACTTTTGAAGTACTGCCATATGCATGAAAGGCGTAAAGAGATGGAATCGCCAGATACATAAACATTGCAGCAGTAGTTGCCCTAGCATCAAGCTGATCAGACATGAATCCAGCGAGAATTCCACCAACGATTCCCCCAACGTCGAACAACACTGATAGATAGCCAGCATCCGTCACCGACATGTACTCGCCTCCAATAGCTAGAAAAATAGAAGGCTTAAGTAACATTTTAAATCCAGAATCCATATAGGTACATAAGACTGGATGAATATAGAAGAGATATACTAAAGTTTTTTTTTCGCGGGGTAAAGAGATATACTAAAGTTGCAACCATTTATGGTACCAGTAATCTCACAAGGCAGCCTCCAAAAAAGTACTATGCAGAATTGTTATACAATGGATGAGAATAATCTAGTCCTGTGCATCAACTAATGCACATAACCAAAGTTACTCTTTGGTATGACATAATTGTATCTGATCTGAAAAGCACAAGTACTGTGGTTGGATAAGATAAACATAACAACAATGTGGGCTATGCCAGTGATGTTAGCATTATTCTGTTCAAAGTGGGTAATTGGTAATCTGGCAGGGGATTGGTTCCTGCTACATTTTTACTTTATGCATTGTGCATAGGATATTCCACGATGCACATTACTACACATATCAAACGCAATTACTGCAACTCCTTTAGGTAAAAGGAGACGATTACATCAACGAGCTACTGTATCAACATAACGTTAATTATGAAATCATAATTCAACAAGAAGATATTATTGGCTTTTGCACTGTTAATTATACCAACAAATCTCCTGCAGAGCTCGAAGATGACAATTCAGATCAATCTAATGTCAGAGTAATGTGCATCGCAGCGTCTGGTCAAGTCGCAAGAGGCGATGAGACATTTGTTGGGCATACCAGTTTGGGTCAAGTAGAACGGGAGCCAGTACAAGAAGGTGTAGGCGACCAGCTTCGCAAAGAAGAGGCAGGCCGCGAAGGTGAACACGCCTGGAATGGAGAAGGCCTTCCAAATTCCCACGGCATCCCTCCTGTCCTCTCCGGTGCCACCGGCCGTGCTGCTGCTTCTGTCCTCCTCGTCGGTGCTCGCCTCACTGGCCTTGGTGGGCGGCAACGAAGCGAAACCGACGCCCTCTGGGTACGGCGCGAGGAAGAAGAAGACGAGAACACCACCGAGCGCAATGAGGCCGCCGGGGACCACAAACGACCAGCCCCAGCCGTACCGCAGCACGGCGGCGGCGATGAGCGAGCCGCCGATGTTCCCAACGGAGGTGTGCGCGTTCCATATGCCCATAATGAGGCCGCGCCTCCTGCCGCCGTACCAATTGCCGACGACGGCGACGACGGAGGGCCAGCCGGTGGACTGGAGCAGGCCGGCGATCGCCTGGGCGATGACGTAGAAGACGAGGGAGTGCAGGGAGAGGAAGTACCCGGCGCCGAATAGGGCGACGGCGGCGCCGCTGCCGACCATCCCCGCGGCGAGGAAGAGGCGGAGATCGAGGCGATCGCCGAGATGGCCGGCGCCGAACATGCCGAGGGAGTAGGAGGCGAGGAAGGCGACGTCGGTCTCGCCGAGGAGGGCTGGGTCGTGGAAGGGCGGCCATGACTCGGAGAGCGCGCGCTTGATGATGCTGGGCGGCTTGCGGGAGGCGTGGTAGAGGGCGTACGCGAGGAAGGTGAGGCCGAGGACGAGGCCGCGGTGGGCGTTGTAGGAGAAGGCGGGCAGGGCGCGGAGGCCTGGCGGCGGGTGGTGGTTGCGCGGCCGCGGCCGCGGCGATGACTTGGGCATGGGCGGTGGGGGTGGCTCCGCCATGTCCGTGGGTGGAAGGGGAAATGGAGATGGGGGCGGGGCTGAGGACGTGGCGGGTCACCCGGGCCGGCGAGGGACACGCGGCCGAGACGGTTATGGGCCCGACTGCGAGGTGTGTTCACTTTTGCTTTGGTTTCTTCACGCCGTCTTCATTTCCTTCTACTGATCTACTCCGTATAATTTAGACACAAGCCTAACGTTAAATTAATAATGCCAATGATGAAAGATACAAGGTGATGCAAATACCCTTTAGGCACACAAACAAACGATCAAGCCAAAGGCATGTAAAAACCCCGGTTAGAGCAGATCTACAACGAAGCTAAGTCGCCGGTAACACGAGGTAGAGAACAGATAGTGTTTGAAGAGCCGAAGACGTGGACGAAGATGGACACCTTCACAACGGCAGGGCAGCGCCGCCCGGTCTAATCTCCTTCGCCAAAGGGATCCCTATCCCTGACCGACAAGAGCCAATGGCGCCGGCGGGCTGGACCTCACACTAGAGCTCGAGCCGACGCACCAACGAACGGTACACCTCACCTCGAAGGGCTGAACCCAATAGGAAGAATCCGCCTTTGCCAGTCTTCACAGTCACTGCTATCACACCACCATCGGAAGAGATACGCCATGGACTCCAAGGCGGCGCCTTCAAGAAGGACACGAAAACAGAGTTCTGTCGCCGCCCGATCTTAGGGATCAATGGTTTTCACCCAGAGTCTCGGGAGGGAGCGGGGGAGAGCCGCGACGACGCCTTCAAGAAATTTATTATTTGACCAGGCATTTTCTGGACTTACAGCGTGCCCACGTCTCTCTCGCGTCTGATCTGGATCATGATGTTTGTTCGGGTGTGGCGTCAATGTATCACGATGTAAGACTACCGCCTTCGGCGGTGGAGGCAATTCCCTCCCGCACGGCCACGATACTGCTGACCCCGATTCAAGCTACTACTCGCCTCCGTCTTGCAGACCTCGTGATGGTAGTTTCGGTGCGACGACCATGGCGGGCTTCGTGACCATAGTGGCACATGTTGGGGGTGGCACGTCTAGTGTTGTCGAGGCCTTGTCCTTGAGGGGCTTCTGTGCGACGGATCGCTCGGGGATTGTGGATAGGATTTTCGGGAGATATCCTTGTCGGCTCGCCGACACCGACGCGGTTTCGCCGTCGGGTGGCATCTTTCCTTCCTGGAGAGTGTCATGGCTACCCTTCGTCCACCTCCCTCTATGTGCCATATGTGCCTGGGAAACCCTAGGACCAGTGAGCTGGCCCGGGCAACAGCGTTAGCTTTTCTTCTTGAAGGTGTTGTTTGGTACTCGACGATTTGACGCTATGAGCGTGGTGATACTTCTTCGAAGGGTGCAGCGGTTGCGAATCACCTTCGCTTAGTCAATCCGCCAATGTCTCCATTTTGTTTCTTTATTTCTTTATTTTGGGTGTGTGTATGCTGCTGGCCCAGTTTTTTGTTTTTGTTTAAGACTCTCGTTGTTTTATCAGGTGGTTGCTATATTAATATAGTGGGGCGAAAGCCTATTGCGAGAATAATAAATTTCTCGAAAAATAAAATTACACTGCCCTGATCTTGGTGCGAAGGGCCTCACACTGGCTTGAGAATGAACGGCTCAGATCGGTCACGACCACTGGATAGAACGTGGGCCCACAGTCAGGCGCACAGCATCTGCAACAAAAGGGGATAACGTTCATCCCCCAATCCTCCCCGCCCCCGTCCGGCACCTCTCTCCATTCCTCGTCCGGCCCATGCGACGGCGCTGACAGCTTGGCCGCCTGACCTCTCGATGGCCGCCGCCACCGCCGCCGCGACCGGCGCGCTTCTCCCCCACGCACTACTAAACCACCGCTCGCCTCCGCCGCCGCAGCTCCTCGCGTTGTCCTCGTCCTTCCGCCGCCTTTCCATATCTGCCTCCCATCGCCGGACCACCCATTTTGTCGCCCACGCAGACGCCGGCGCCGCAGAGCCGGAGCCCGCACCTGAGGCCGAGGATGTCGCTGCATCAGCTGACGCCGAGGAGGGGCAGGCTGAGGGGGCTGTCGCGGTGGCGGAAGAAGTGGACGAGCCGGCGCCCAAGCGCAAGCCCAAGTTCGGCGAGATCATCGCGGTAAGAATCTCGTGCGCGGACATTTCCGCTTAGTTTTGGAGAAATGCAAGCCGCCATTCAAGTTCGGCGAAATTATTTGTGGTTGGGAAATGCAGGGAGCGAAGCAGTAGCCCGTCAAAGGAGTGTCATTTCTTAGCTTAATTTGCAACATAGCAATGTTCTCGATACGAATATGAGTTGTGGCAGCCTAGTCTCCTGAGCACCATTGCATTACTTAGTACTCATTAAATATGCTGTGGATTTTCTCGCTGAGGATTCAGATAACTTGACTGAGACACATCCGTGCCTGCTTGCATTAGCATGGATGGATGGAATTTGGTGCTCCCTCTGTTCACTAATGTAAGAAGTTTTGGCAAGCTAGTAGCTTGCCAAAACGTCTTACATTAGTGAACAGAGGAAGTACTTCATTGGGTTTCTCTATACTTATATAGAAATCACTTTTATTACATCCAAGATCATTTTGGACCACGTGACATTGATACGCTATTCCTTGAATTATTTGATGCTGTAGATTCTGAACAAGCAGTTCATTGAGGAGGCTGAGAAGGTGAAAGTACTTCCAGATCTGAGGCCCGGTGACATCATCGAGCTTAGAATGGTGGGATTGGTCACCACTCTTGTATGTAGTTTTATATGCTGTTTTGAGGGTTGTTGACATCTGAAGCAAATATTGTTGCAGCAACGACCCAACAAGAGGAGATTATCACTCTTTAAGGGTATCATCATTGCAAAGCACAAATCTGGTGTTCACACCACAATCCGTGTCAGAAGGATTATTGCTGGTGTTGGAGTTGAAATCACCTTCCCTATGTAAGTTTGGTCTATTTTATTTGCGGATTTTTCCATTCAATGCAGATAACACCACAGGTATCACATGGTACAAACTGACTTCCTATTAAAATCAATATTGCCAAAAATTATGTGCACATGTCGTTTAACACTGTAACCACAAGAAACTCGGACTATCCCCATGTCTCTCTATTGCCATACTGATCTTAGCTATGTCAACACCTATGCATGAAACTTTTGGGGCCCTTGGCCTTCACATACATGCTATGTGGATATTCTTTGGGTTTTCTAATATTCATCTTTAAATTGGCTGGAGGTTATTTTATCCAATTTATAGTAAACTTAGTACCCAAGATACTTCTTTCGTGATTAAGAAATCATGATCTGTTTGCTGTAAATGAGTGCATATGTTAATTTGGAATTTCCCTTCGAAAAATTTCAAAGGTGTGAAGCATTATTGCTCAAAATGGATTACATACATCACTATTAGAGAGACAGATTTAAAAAAAAAGTAACAGCTACATTTGGATTTTTTCGGAGAAGGATTGGACAGCTATCATGTAGGACTATGAGTTGAATCATTTAATCAATCGCCAACATACTTAAACAGCTAATTGCTGAACTCTGTTTGGCATTAACAGTGTTTTTGTTTCTTCATTTTTATTATTATCATACATGTGAAACTGTAGATTAAGCAAAAAAAAATCCATTTACTCCTCATCTACCCGAATCAGAGTTCTCAACTTACAGATGTTCTCATTCTGCAAAAAAAAAAAAAACAGAAGGCTCTGTTTGCAGTATGCTTATTGTTGCTGTTGAACGTGTTTGCGTGCAATTATCTATCGTAGTGTAACAAGAGAACAACTGAGCGGTGGTTGCCTTGTTTTTCTTTCGACCAAAGGACAAAGCTGATATTGTCTCTTGAATAAAAAAAATTGTGAGCAACGCCCTTTTATTCAAGCAACTTACTAAATTTAATGTTTGCTTCTTGTGCATCTGAAAATAGGAATGCTTGAAGATCAAATAATGTCCAGAACTGCTACTATTTGGAATTCCTGCATTGAAATATACTTACTCGGCCTATACATCTTACTGCAGATACTCACCAAGGATCAAGGAGATTAAAGTAATCAGACGCAAGAAAGTGAGGAGGGCAAAGCTGTACTACCTGAAGCACAAGCTTCCCCGTTTCTCAACCTTCAAGTGAGATTAGATATGCCGGCGGAAGAGCTTCTCACACTATAAGCAATCTCAAACCCAACACTAGCATGTGGATTTCTCCTTGGCAAACTGAGTTCCGACATTCTTATTCAGATCTGTTCATCCACTGTAATCACTGAACCTCAAGTCTCGTAATTTTACATCTTTTTGTATGGCGTATGTTTGTCTTGCTGTGGAAGTGAACTTTCTTCTGAGTATATAAAATCCGTACTGGCGCTTCATTATGATGTTTATTGCGCCCCTTTTCTTATTCTCAGCTACCTACCAAAGTCCGAACTGTTGGTTAACAGTACGTATGCAGCTATTATGTAAGAACAGTTGTTACAAGATAGTTGGTCTGGAACTCTGGATTGTTATGTATTAGTAGTTGACATGATGAGCTGTACCCCTAATAAATATAGGGTTATAGTTTTCTGCAGTACTGGTTGGTTTCGATGAGTCATATCACATCAATTTGCTCCCCAGCTCGGGAAACTTGTAATCTTGTATCCAGGGGTTACACGGCAGTGGGTGTCTCCTTGCCCGTGGCGTTGCTGCCCCTGGAACTTCATTGCTTGCCCATTTGAGGAACACAAAAAAGTTTCACTCAGTTGGCCATCTGCATGCCATGGAAGCTTCAGGCTATATTAGGTGTGGTTATTTTTCCTGAAACATCCATCTATAGGTGTGAGCTATCTGTAATCTTCTTATTTGAGGTCAAGCCAATTTGGTAGCATCCAGATCCCAGTTTCAAGTCAAGTTTAGCTCATGTTTCTTTAAAGCAATAATTGGGTCACACACTGTTGATTTTCTTCCCCTTAATTAGATTTGTTCCTTATCTTCTCCCTAATGAAAAAATGATTGAAAAACCTTGTCAACTAGTACTGCTAGGCATTTTTCTTAAATAACCTGTAGAGCTCCTACCATGAGTAGAATAAGAGCAATACATATTGCAATTATTTGGTGAAGGGAGTACATAACGAAATGGCAATTTACTCGAATCAGACAAGAATATTCCTCAGATTCCATTTTTATAGTTTTAATTTGCAATGTAGGAGTGTTTAATCAATATGTGTGGATGGACCTACTCTCACGTATGGCAACATGATCTCATTGTTCTCTACCTGTTTGAATTTGAGTTGAACGGGCAAGAAAATGTGTATAAATTGTTTTTTTTTGCATTGTATATAAATTGTTTGAGAGAGGCATTTCCAGGTGCATTTTGGGTAAATAATATGAGCCCCCAAAAGATAATAATTAAAAACAACTGCCAAGTGTCCTTGACAAGAACACACGGAATAAAGTAACATAACCCACCAGCCACAAATAAAATACGATTAAACAAAAGAGGAGTGCTGTTCACTCGAGAAAAAAGGGGGAAGAAGAGGGAAACACAAACTGCCACGGGCCCAAGAAGTGAGTGCTGCCCCGTCAATGTCGCCGGGAAGCCAAGAAAGGCAAAGCGAACCCATTCATCCATTCATTTTCCCTCTTCCTTCCTCCGCCTCCGCTCCTCTCTCCCCATTTCTCCTCCGAATCGCTGCAGTTAGTTTCCACTTGGACCCGGTTCCTGCCTTCCTGGAGAGAAAGGTAATGCGCTCCTCCTCCTCTCCCTGTTTCTTTCAGCGCAGCGATTGATGCGGCTTCTTCTCTGTTCCTCTGGTGATCAGGTGTCGCAATGGGGGGAGGCGGAACGCTGATCTCGGTTTACCCGGACGACCTCACCTTCCTGTGTAAGTTCCGAGGAGTTCCTGAGATTTTCTTCCCATGATTTTTGCCAAAAACGGTTTGATTAAACTCGCGTGGTTATCCTGTATGTTGAATCTCCTCATGTGTAGTCGAGCTGGACAAGCCGTGCTATTGCAATCTCAAGGTGGTAAACAACAGCGAGTACCATGTCGCGTTCAAGGTCCGTGGCATTTCCCATTCCCGATGCACCACTCTTGGGACTTTTTGATTCGCATTTTGGTGAAAAGGTTCAGGTTTGATCAGAATCTGTTCCTTCCTTTTCCTTTTCAGGTCAAGACGACATCTCCGAGGAAGTATTTCGTCCGGCCGAATGCGAGCGTCGTCCAGCCATGGGATTCTTGCACGATAACAAGTAAACATGCATTTCCAGTTTTGCCCATTTCTCTCTCTTTAGACTTCCTCATTTGGTTTTGATATGTATATGCATCTGCCTTCTTTTTGGGGGTTATAGTTACCCTACAGGCACAGAAAGAGTACCCACCAGACCTGCAATCCAAGGATAAGTTCTTGATTCAGAGCACCAAGGTGGCTGCCAGTACCGACATGGACGAGATCCCCCCTGATACAGTGAGCATAAAACTGCATAATGGCCGATTTCTATGACTTAGTGTTGCATTGTCATTAGAATAAAATGATTGGCATTCCACCAACTATATTCCATCATTATGTATTCTTCAGTTCAACAAGGATGGTGATAAGGTGATCGAGGAAATGAAGCTTAGGGTCGTTTACACGTTGCCTAGTGGAAGCTCAGAAGACTCTGGTGTTACATCTTCAGCAAACAGGAGCTTCAGGCAGAGCGCTGAGGATCTCTCGGTGAGATTGGCTAGCTCTATAATCTATGTAGGAAACATACGTTTTGCTAATAAATTTTAATACAAAGGCTAACTGTAGTTCACCGGTTTACGCTTTACCTTGCAGATGCTGAAGAATGCAAGCCTTGAAGAGGTAATGCGCTCTATCCAAACAAAAAAAATTCACGCTTCATTTTAAAATTGACCAAAAACCTGTTAGCAAAGAGATTTCCCTGATGAATTCTTCTAAAAAAATTCTTGAAGCCTCTACGGATTCCATAACATTACGTTGCACACTGAAAAATATATATTACGTTAATCTTTGGAAATATGTTTTTTTCACTTCTGTATGCTTTTGCACTGAGATAGTTGTTATTTCTCTTATGATATGCCATGCAAATACTATTACACTCATAGGGCCTTAAATGCAGAAGCAAATACACACCGTCTTTGATTATGTTAAATTGTGAAAAGAACAAATATGAGAAACAGGACAATGCTGAAGCACCATCAAACCATGGTTGAAATCAGCATTAAGTTGAGCGTGTGACAAAGGTAGCTATACTTCCAGGCCGGTGTCATAATTGGGGTAGGAAGGGATCCCCAGAAGCCCATGGGCATGTTGCCCTATGCACTAGTTAATTGTGCACTGGGACCAGAATTTGGAATTTTTCTCCTTTTGCCCCTCTGGACCAGAGTATCTTCCTTTATCCTGATTGACATATTGCAATACAATTTTTTTTTTTTAGAAAATCTTGATTCTAAAGTGTGTCCTGGATGAGATGTCCTCGTTATGACAGTACTTCTGTACTTTTATGATCAAGATGTTACTATTACAGAGCATATTTTGTGATCCTTCTGTCCCTGTTACTCAGTAAATTGTGCTTTTTTTATCCAGATCCAGACAATACAGTGTCTGAAAGAAGAAAGGGATAACAATCTTCAGCAAAATCAGCAAATGCAACGTGAACTGGTGCTGCATATTTTCCTTTTTCCACTCCATTTAGTTTCTTATCGCTATTTTATTTCATTTCAGCTCCTAGTTCTCTTAATCATATTAACATGTGGACTTTTATGCTCTTGCTTGTTTCTTGCTGTTTGAATCCACAAATAAAACTGTAAAATGCAGATAGCTTTTATTATTATAAAAACAAGTCTGACTTTGAGCAAATGGAAAAGAATATTTTGGTCTTTGATGAGTAACAAGTTTTTCAATTGTGTAATGTGTGCTTACTCATATTTTTAGCTCCAAATACAAAATACAGCTTGCTTACCATTTTTTCCTTGTGATAATTTACCTTGCCAAATGTTTTCAGCAAATCAAAATAAAAGCATATATTATTGTGTTTTCTTTCCTGCTAAATCATTTATTTATCGAGAGGACACAAACTAAGAGCTGAACCTTTGATATTGCAAACCAAGTCGCTATGGCATTAGCTCAATTTTATTTTTCGGTGAAATTCGGTTGCCAGAGCGTAGTGAACCTGTTCAGTTGACTTGATATTGGTTCAGTCTTTTTCTTCAAGCAGCTGAAATGACGAGAAATATGGGGTGCCACATCATGCCAATCATGCAATGTCTGTTTCTCAAGCTTCTGTTACTTTTCACTCTAAAATGTAGATTGTTGCTTGATATCTAAGTATTAAGCCTAGCTTAGGTTCGTCATGACTGAGGAGGTTGTGTCATGTGTGAAATGCTGATTGCCTACATATACTTCCTCGAGTACATTGGATGTTCTCCTAAATATAAAAATATTAATGTTTCAGGACGTGCTGAGAAGGCGTAGAAGCCGCAAAGGCGACGCTGGTTTTTCCTTAACCTTCGCTGCTTTTGCTGGGATCATAGGTCTCCTGGTTGGGCTCTTGATGAGCCTCATCTTCTCTTCCCCACCAGCAACTGCTTAGATGCGAGGATTGAAACCTAGAGTAAAAGTATTCAACAGCTTCTGGGTCCATTGGGAAGAAATATGAAATGTTACTCTAGTCTCGATTATCATTCTTTCTTCTTTTCACTGTAGGTATACATGCCTTATCACAATGGGTTTGCAATGTTTAGCCCGTGTTCATGTCGTCTTCCATTTGTATTTATTTTCCACTATTCCGTATTTTTTTGTATAATTAGTTTGGCCTATGTCAGGAAGAAAAATGTATGCATTCACCTATTAGAAATGTAAAAGCTGAAGATAACCAAAGTATGTGCTATCTATCCTAGTGATTTTCTTCCAAATGTAGGACGCATTTAACCTTTGACCAATAAATAATCTAATGACATTTAATTTATTTTATATAAATCAATACAATTGGATTCGTATTTAAAATATTATACATGAAATTCACGGTTAAAGTTCAAATTGCATAGCCAAAATACACCCCAGGCTTCTGAACAAGAGGACTAGCTTTAAGGAAATATGTTGTAGTTTCTAAAATTGCAACGAAAGAGAAGTTTGTATAAGGACTGAGAGTCTGACCCATGTGTCACGGTTCTGGTAAATTGCGCTCGGGCGAATACTAGGCGAGCGTGGGTTCCTTGTGACAGCGAGAAAGTTCACTAATCCTAGACCCTATTCCGTCATCCATGGCCATTTCCTCCCTGCCCAGAAGCTCGTCCTATTGTTCATCGACCATCGTCGGGTGGTGAAAATCAGAGTATGAGCGAAAACTCCCCCACGAAAACCTAGCCGCCAAAACCTTTCACGTGTTCTAGGGTATGCACTCGTAACACACCCACGTTAGTGTGTTTTGTGTTCGATTGGGGATTGATGGAGAAAGTGTAGGATTTGATGATGAGTTTGAGACTGTTAGAGGCGGAGAACAAGGGTGTTAGGATCGGTTGGGTTCGTGGAGGATAGTACGGAGAAGTTGAGCCACAAGTTTCGGCGAAGCTACTATCCGAAAACCTTGCGAAATCACTTGGCAGGTATCGTGCCCAGAGTTTTGGGGGGGGGGGGGGGGGGGGGCACCGGCCCCCCGGTTTGGAGCAAATCCTGAAGAATTTCGCCACCTAAACATTGATAATTTACCTTTCGCCCCTCCCCTGAAATCTTTGTCAAGATCCGCCACTAATGGTGCCCACTCAAGGGAATAAATTGAAAGGCGACAATGTGTTATTTTTTACCTTCTTGTAGTCGTCGGGGGAAGGGAACTTGGGTCAAGCCGTCATTTTATGGTTGGGTAGGAATTGATAGTGTTGGAGGAATTTGACCCGAACACTTTCAAAGAATATGAGTTCAAGATAATTCCAATTTATATGGGTTCTAAAACTACCTTTTGAGAACGGTGAATAAACAAACCGGTGATCTTTTTGGAGACAAAGTGGGGGAATTTGTGTAAGTGCAAGTTGGAGAAGATGTTATGGCAGTGGGAGAGTATATGCGCGTGAAGATAAAACATGATATAAGGTTGAACTCAATCAAAAAAGTCCTTTGAAACTACAAGTTTACAACTAGTTTATGAGAAAAGTTTCTACGAATGGCAATCCTACAAATTAAATAAACACAACATACTCTTTTTTTGTAGGAAACATATTCTTCTAAAACTTCTATAAAATCAAAGAGACATTTAATTGATAACTCTTCGACGATACAAGATCTCAATAAGCTCAAAAATCCTCAATCCACCCCCATACACTCAGCTAAGGGTTTGCACAAAGTCTTGATTGAGCTTATTTGTTGCCTTTTTGTTGTATATACCAAAGCTGCAACTCATGGAACAAACATGTCATATTTCAATAAGTCCATGTTCAGGATCTTTGACCCGGAAACAAGATTTCTCAACACTAAAGAGGTAAGCGGTAGACTATCGTTCATCTAAAAAGTAAAAACAAGAGAGATTATCATTTTCAGAAGAGTCCTATGTTGAAGAATGAGGATACCGTTAGGCCCCAGCATTTTTCTGTTTTTATTTTTAGGGAATCCAAGGCCTCAGCTATGGCCCAGGCGTAAAGCCAGCCCGCAGGGTCCAGCGGTCCACTGGTAGCCCATGGCGCACGGCACGTGTATAACAATCCCGGCGAAACCCACAGGTCCAGAAGAAATAACGAAGCCACCGAAGGAGAATCGCCAAAATGAAGCTCAGCTCACGACTTCGGGAAGACCATGGCGCTTTCGGAGTCGGTGAACTGAGGTCGCCGCATCTGCACGCCGAAGCAAAGGTTTTCCAGCTTCAGATCATCGGCATGATCCCCACGGCGCGGGAGCAAGTTCATCGATCCCAAACCCTCACCACCGGAAATTTTTGGGGACTCTCCATCTCGATCGATGCACCTACCTAAAACGCCTACACCATCGCTCGATAGGATGACATGGAATGGAACGTGTTGCTACGATGTCCACGCACTGCTGCACTACTTCATGGTGATCGTGATGCGACCATGCGTTGTTAATTGCTCGTTATGTGTCGGGAAGGCTCCCCATGCCTTGGAGAGTGGCGATAGGCCACTGTGGGCTGCACTTGCCTACACAGCGACCACACATAGCCATCTTCCTTACCATGTGCGTCGCCATATTCCTATGCGCTCGAGGACTCGGCCGATTTATCTGCGATTTGATTAGACTCTGAATCTCTGGGATAATCGTACGTACTCGTCCTCTCGATCGAGACCCAGGTGATCAACATCTATGGCCTAGGCCTGCAAATCAACAATTCCCATGTTTAAACTGTTGTTTTTCTGTATATGGTTTAGTTTTTTTTGTTTTTTTGAAATCCTGTATATGGTTTAGTTGAGTGTTCTTGCTGCCCCTTTTTCTTTGCAAGTTGTGCTGCCACGATGAGCTTCTAGGCACATGGCACTCCGGTGGTATATCGGGAGATTACCTACTAGAACGTGATATTTTTGTTGGAAACAGCAAAGCTATGGAAAATAATAATTACATGTAAGATTATGTGATTTGTTTCATATAACTATGCACGTGCAAAGTAGAGATAATGAGATTAGCAAAAATTGAGCATTAGAAATATTTGTGAAATCACACAGCTTAGTAGTGTTTATTTCACCCATACTTGCAAATAAAGCTACACTGATTTGTATGTGTTTCACTGTTTCTAATATATGATAAATTTAAGTGCAAAATTAAAAATAAACTACACTATTTTTTGTGTGTTATCAAATAAGGAAAAAACCTTTAAAAAAAGTAAAAATATTTTGCTGGATCTAAAAGACAAAGGTCGCAACGACGTCATAAAGAAATCTTGATGGAAAAACACATGTATGCCAACTCGTTCGGACTCCAAATGCATTTATAACCAGGGGCGCTCGACATTGAGTTCACCGAATACAGGCAGTCGACGGTGATGGTGCGGCCCGGTCTTATTGTCATTAAGACTGTGGTTGGGACGAGGACGTGACACGGCGATGGCGGGGTGCACCTGGCAGTGGATCCGGGCCAGCATGGTGGGGCGAGGGGCACGTGAGCCTTGGCGATATGGTCACCAGACCAATCTCAGATGTGTAGGATCACCTAACGGGTGATCCCCGCCTGTCAGTGTGTAAGGGGAAAGAAAAATGAGGGGATCGGTGAAGATTTGTTTTTGTGTGTCCGTTTTTATCGAACGACTGAGAACAACGCTTACAAGTTTGATTAAGTTGTAGAGATGAGTTTGGTTAGATTAAGGTCTCTCTAGAAAATGATTTATGAATTTAATTATTCCTAGGAAATGTCTGTAATATAATTGGGCGCCTCAAACATTAAAAACAAATAAATTCCAATAAATAAGAATAATTATATAGGTCATAGGAACAGTAGATGCTACCCTATTTGATGTTTTAAAAATCATTTTTAATTTAAAACCATATTTATAGAATTTTATTAAAACACACATGTATGCCAAGTCGTTCGGACTCCAAATGCATTTATAACCAGGGCACTCGACATTGAGTTCACCGAATACGGGCAGTCGATGGTGATGGTGCGGCTCGGCCTTATTGTCATTAAGACCGTGGTTGGGACGGGGACGTGACACGGCAATGGCGGGGTGCACCTGGCACTGGATCCGGGACAGCATGGCGGGGCGAGGGGCACGCGATCCTTGGCGATATGGTCACCAGACCAATCTCAGAGGTGTAGGATCACCTAACGGGTGCTCCCGCTAGTCAGTGCGTAAGGGAAAAAAATGAGGGGATCGGTGCAGATTTGTTTTTGTGCGTCTGTTTTTTATCGAACGACTGAGAACATCCCTTACAAGTTTGATTAAGTGGTAGAGATGAGTTTGGTTAGATTAGGTGTCTTTAGAAAATGATTTTAGAAATGATTTTATGAATATAATTATTTCTAGGAAATGTCTATAGTATAATTAGGTGCCTTAAACATTAAACACAAATAAATTCCAATAAATAAGAATACTTATATAGGTCATAGGAAATGTAGATTCCACCCTCTTTTTTGTGCGGGTATATTCCACCCTATTTGATGTTTTAAAAATCATTTAAAACCATATTTATAGAATTTTATTCAATAAAAAATAATTTAATAAATCTGCATAATATTTTCTGAACCTCAATTATGCAATATTGATACAACAGATGATTGCCAAATTCACAATTCAGGAAAGTCATGCACAATACTCCATATGAACTGGGCGAGCCCAAATTCGAAGACGTGGGCGGCATCCTGTATTTCTGTGGGCCGGAGCGTGGGGGCGTTGGCAGGATGCATCGTATGAGATGATACGCAGTCCTGTATTCTATGCTAACTCAAATGCAGAAGTATCTCTCTGTATATGGGGTGTTTTATTTCATTGTTTTATATTGAAGTTCGCGGAGATGCGATCTTCTGAAAAAAGAAGAGATGCGATCTGATCGATTAGCTAAATTTTCCCTAGCAAGTAGCAACCGTACTTGGGGAGAACAAACGAGTCTGATGCTTGCTTTGCCAATTGATTACTCATACAATCGATACTTTTGTTCATTAATTGGGTGAGTGGAGTATGCAGGTCGGGCATACATGGGAGGAACCTGCCATTTGAATTTCCGCTTCGTCCATTTTTTAGAGTATAACCTGATTACACAGACAGCACAGTAGGTGGCATACTCCATGAAAAGAAGTGCCACCAAATGTTAGTTTGCTAAAAGTCCTTAATCCACAAATGATGGTCGATCTAATCACGTCAGTTTGCCCTGTTAAGTGACGATCTTTTCACCAACCAGTCCAACCAATATATAGGATAATTAATTAAGTACCGTCACGTATACTCAACAAAACGTCGTGCCTCCAACTTCTTATGCCAGTTATCTAACATTACGACCTGTTCCCTGATCCATATTATAACCTGAACATATTGTAAGTCCGGTTATAATAGGATGATAATAAGGCTGTGTTTGTCAGTCTAGTTTTTACAAAGCCAATGTATTCTAAAATCGTATTGTAAGTTCGGTTATAATAGGATGACAGTAAGGCTGTGTTTCTTAGCCTAGTTTTCTTTTTTCTAAAACCAATGTACTATTTAAAAACTTATTATTTCTATGGCATGGCAACGCAACCAAAATACTCGCCCCGTTTTTATTTACTTCGCGTTATGAGTTTTTTCAAAGTCAAACTTTTAAAAGTTTGACAAAAAATCAATTTCTGCAATAGCAAATATATATTATATGAAAATATATTGTATGATGATTTCAATAATATATATTTATACTGTAGATGTTGATATTTTCCTTTATATTCGATCAAATTTTACAAAGTTTGAATTCGACTAAACTCAGAATGCAATGTAATTGCGAACCGAGGGAGTACTCTGTTTTAGAAAAAGTAGGTCTAGACCTTTTTTCCTTGTCCTACACTATTTGCTCCGTTCACAATTATACAGTATGTTTTGTTTTAGTCAAAATAAAGCTTTGTAAATTTACTAAATATATAAAGAAAAATACCAACACCTACAGTATACATTTAATATTATTAGAATCATCATAAATATATATTTATATTATATGCATTTGATATTTGTTCGTATATACTTGGTTCAAAAGTTTGACTTTGAGAAAACTTAGAAAAGTGTAGTATCATCCATATTTTGGTATATAAAACTGCAGTTTTTGGTAACATCAAACACCTCAAATATTTAAACCATGATATTTTCATAAACCATAGTATTCTTTGACTGTTTTATTTTTTTTGCTGCGAAAGCACCCTAATTTTATGTGTTTTCATAGACATAAACACTTTATCTAGCTATCTGATGCTACTACGGTCTTTCTTCTCCCCTTCGTTATTTACATATGTGGCGGAGCTTAGGGTAAATGGGGGGCCACTGCCCCCCCCCCCCCCCCCCCCCACCCCAACTATGCAACCACAGGTTGGTTCTCACACATACAATTTCTTTGATAGAGTGTTTAGTAAACATACTTGCCACACGCGCAAAGACCAACAAAATGCTAGTGTAGAAGGGGGATTTGACGACATCTGGCGCGACGTGGCCGGCGTAATCGCGAGGGCCAAAAGGACAAGCACAATGCCTCTAGACAAGCTTGTTCGAGGCAAGGAGCGATACATTTAATCCGGAGCTTCGCTAATCGGGGCCGAGTTCGATCGCAGCTCGCACCCCCTTGTTGGCAGATTGTTTCGCCTGCAAATGAAAAATGTTCTTCAAGTGTCTAAACAGCTTGGCTTTATAGCGCGCGTAGCGTTTTGGCTCCCAGGTGCATATGCACCCTTAATTTAAAGTATATTTTAGACACATTTTGAAATGTCAAAAGAAAAACTAAAAAACTGTCCACACATACGTATTGACATCTTATGTGTGCACAAAGCCATCTCATTGAACCAAACTTTTTTGTGTCGTGTATAAAAGACAAAAATAGGTGCCAAATTAAGCCTTTTCACGAGACTTTTTTGTCTTATTTTCACATGCCACAGATAATGTCGGTTGTTCGCGAAAGTTTATATATGTACATAGAATGTGGAGATACATGTACATAGAAGGAGCATATTCACATGGGAGGCTTAGTGAATTTCCCAGTTAATAGCCCGCTAACTGTAACACCCATATTTTGTTTTGAGATGATAACATGCACCCATGTTTGTGAGAGAATACAACACCTTTGGTTGCGGAAAGTGTTCTTTACTCCCGAGCTCCAGTGATCCGTCCAATTAAAAAAATTAAAAATTATATTTGTGACTTTCAAAAAATTCTGAAACAAATCAAGGGTGTAGCCAATGCTGTATTCCATAAACGTGCGAAATGTCAATTTAAAATACTTCATATTATGAGCTACACAAAAATTACAAAATCTGGTAAAACTTAGAAAATTGAAAATGGGCATATTTAGATCCACAGCTTGTCATTTTGTGTAATTCAAAACACAACATATTCGAAGTTGATATTTTGCTCGTTCGTGGGATATACTATTGGCTAAACCCGAATTTGTTTTCAGAATTTTTTGAAACTGATAAATATGATTTTGAATTTTTAAACTGAACCTCGGGAGTCAAAAGTCTCTACTCCTTTGGTGTCCACAAGCGCTACAATAAATTCCCTGGGTTCCAATATTCCCTTCCAACCACGAAGATCCATCCCTACAAGTACACCCATCATCGATCGGCCGGCCCCCCTACTTTACGTTAGGTGACCGCAAAACCATCCATCGATCCGTACGTCGATGTGATGCACCGGCCGGCCGGGTGACCGACCGGGACGCACGTCATTCACATCCGCCCCCACGTACGTTCATTCGGATACAGCGTACACGTACGCGTCCCGCGCGGCCGACATGTTCACCTACATAGACGCGCGCGTCGCGACGCCATCCGTCTCGGCATCCTTCTCCTTCCTTCCTTGCTGCGATGCGGAGAGGTGGCCGCCGAAAGAGGGCACAGGCCGAGCCCAGCGAAGCTGTGTGGGTCGGCTATGTCTGCCGGCTCCCCCACGCGTCCGTCCGTCCGGCGCGTGCCCACCGCCACCATGAACCATCGCCACCCGCGCCAGGACCTTTTCTTTTCCCTGCTAGCTGGGGTGGCGCCGGCCTAAGTGCCTAACCGCGCGCCGACCGGGACGTCTCACCAGCGCACGCCGTTCCCGTTCCGAGAGGAGCAATCATAATTCCGGCGTGGCCGGCCGCTGATCAGAGCTTTCTTACTAGCTAGCTTGGACGACATCACCATATAAGTGAGCTTCCTCAGGATCCTTCGCTTGATAGACGGGATCGATCCAGTATTAAAACTGATGGAGGCGTTCCGGCTGGAATAATTTGGCCGTTCTGCACTGTCTTTGCACGGCCCTGGCTAGCGGCCGGCCTCGTTTCGCTCCTAGGCGTATACGGCAAGTGCTGATCATACGATTGTTTTCGACAAGATCTAGGCAACTACTTCGTCTGTCGCAGAATTGCAATGAAACATTGTGCATGCGCTGAACGGCAACAACCACTGGGGACAAGACAATGCTAGCTATCCTAACTATATATAAAAGCTTGAAGGATCCGCAGCACTGTAGCGTGCTACAGTGTAACAGTAGCTACAGTGTTTAGTGCAGCACGCTGCAATGGTTTTTTTTTGCACAAACAAAAAACCTTCGCATTCTCCGAAAATTATATACATGAAATATATGCGCGCCGATGAGTAGGTTCCATTCCCGTGATCGGTTTCGAGTTTGGTCGAGTCTAGTTCCTTAATTTCAGATCTAGATTCGCACAAATTTTGTCCAATTCGTCGCACTCCGTCATCTGTTTGAATTTTCATTTCACAAGTAGATATATATCACCCTATATAAATCGGTCCTCGGAATAAAACTTTCTGCAAAAAAGTCCCCGCATGCCACTTTTTGCAGAAAAGCCCTCGCGTTTTCCTAAAAAATATAAATCGGCCTCCCGACCAAAAAAAATATAAATCGTCCCTCTGGAATAAAACTTTTCGGAAAAAAGCACCGCTCGCCACTTTTTACAGAAAAGCCCACACGTTTTCCAAAAAAAAAATATAAATCTGCCTCCCGGAATAAAAATACGTGGTTCTTTTGCGCAAAGGTCCTTGCGTTCTCCAGATATTACAAACTAATTTCAGTAAAATCACCACCAAATAACTTTTCCAAAACTAATTTCAGTAACATTATTGTTAACAACCTATATATTTCATATTGCACTCCAATATTATTTTCTCAATTTATTTCCCAAGTGAACTAATTCACCGACGAAAAATAACAGTAATAACGCAGAATTTTATATTAATTTCCAAAAAAATTATAACTAATTCATTATCCACGGGAAAAATATGTTGAACATATCAAAATGTTTTTAAAAATAAATCCTACTTATTTATACGGAATTCACGAATGGTCGAAAAAATTAACCATATTTATTTGACACAACAAAATTGAACAACTTTTAACCATACTTAAAATGCCAAAACTTCCCCCTAATTCACAATGTGTTTATTCTTTTGGAGAATTTAACGTATATGAGTACTTCCACACTTCTACCAGCTACAGAATATTCAAATGTATATGACTATTTTCCATCCTTACAAAAATTACAGAAAATTAAAATGAACTACATCAATAAAACCACACGGGTGCGGCGTGCCGCCGCGCCATCTTACCTAGTATTGGTAAGATGGCGTTGAAGCAGATCTTCATAGCAGAGGTGAGATAGGAGGAGAACACGTAGTACGTAGCAGAGACGAAAGGTGTATTCTTATAATCCTAGACAAAGATGAAGATGAAAGCTGTCGAGATGTTAGTAGGATTTCTTATTATCATGTGGAGATGAGAGTAGCAGGCATGGCGCACAACGCGTATGATTAATTAGCCTGTGACCGATTATTCCCTTCCTTTTGAAGAGAAGCAGATGAGATTAGGTCAGTGGACAGCAACGGGGCATATATATGATTCGATTGTTCGGTGCACATCCACGTATCCGTTCTTTGATTGGGGATCGATATCTCATATCCGTACGTCGTCGAACCGAACTGAACTGCTTCAAAGTCTGATGCAATGGTGATGGGGCTGACTCCACCGAAGAAATGCACACGAATGAAGAGAAGACCAGTAGCAGCTCCAGTGAACGACAGCTCTCAAAGTCGTGCAGTTTTGTATTAAAAAAGTCGTGCCGTTTTGTGGAAAGCTCCTTGTTGGGTGGTTGAAGCAGACCACCAATGGCATCTTCACATGCCAAGTCGCCAACAATCTATACAACAAATATATTATTTATGACGACATCATTATCCAAGAATGTAACAGTGTAACACAAAATGTTTAATTAAAAACTACAGGACTTGTTTGGAATGCAGGAAGCTGAAAACTACAGGACTCTCTCTCAAAAAAAAAAAAAAACGGAGAAATAGAGAAGACTAGATCTATAAATCAAATGTCACGGCCTCTTGCCAGCCAAGGATGAGAGCTACATTATTAAAACTATAGAAAAATAATGATGGAGATTCATCAAGAGGCCCATCCATTGTCCACGCAAGGGGTTTGAGGCACAGGACCCTCTTTGACCAATGCTCTTCATCTTGGCCATCGACCTCCTCCACAGAATGTTACACCGTGTCGGTGAAAGCCGGTATTCTGGAACCTATCCATGTCATAATTCGTAGGCTCAAAATCTCCATTTATGCTGACGACGGGAGCATTTTTTTCTCTAACCCTGGCACGTAAGAGCTCATGGCGGTGCGCCAGATTATGGACTTGTCTAGGGACTAATAGCCCATGCACAAACCTCAGTACGACGGAAAATTTCTCTATTACATGTGAAAAACTGGACATGGCTGGAATCTTGGATGCATTCCCCACAAAGCTAGCTACTTTCCCCGACAAATACCTTGGCTTCCCTCTTAATTTCCAGAGATTTTGAAAAATTGATTTCCAACCGTTTATTGACAAATTCGAGCGAGACAGAAAGGATGGCCTAGGAAAACCTAACATAGTAGGGAGGGTCAATATAACGAGCATTTCATCACAATAGCTGCAATATATCACTTGGCAGTCATAACCCCTACCTCCTCTAGGCTCCTAGGTCCTTTTAGGGGTTGGAGGGTAAAAAATGTTGAGGACTATCTTGCAGGCAGAAAAATTTGATTTTCCTTGCCATGACTCCACTATTTTTCCCGTTTTGACTTCAAGAACCAACCCTTAAGAGTGTTTATTCAGATCACTTATGGGCAAGTCTGAGTGGATAAACGGGAAGGAACCCACCCGATAGATTATCATATTTTCCACTCTTGTTTGCTCCAGCGGTGTCACTTCCATGATGATCACCTCACTTTTATGGAAGTTGATTTTAAGACCGACGTTAGCTTCAAACATATGAGAATAAATTTCAGGTTTACAATACCAAGCTTGCCATTCAGAATCACAATCATTGCACCATCCGCGTATTGTAGGTGAGTGACTCCCCTTAGTCAAGTGTGGAACAACACCACTAATATGACCAACATTGTTGGCTGCGGATAGCATGGCCGCTAGGGAGTTGACTACCAGGTCGAAAGGAGAGGTGATGGGATCGCCCTATGTGACCCACACTTGTTGTGGAAAAGGGACTACCAAATGGAAGAGGAGGGATGATATGGGGTCGCCATGTCTGACCTCGTGCTTGTTGTGGATAGGGACCAACTTCTCTATTGATACATATCGCCATATGTCCGCCCGTGATCAACTGCAATATTCTGTGGATGAAATCAGACTCAAAACCTTTCACGACTAACACTTCTTTGAGAAACCTTTGATGAAACCTCATGATCCAAACGATGGGAACAAGTTTCTTCCAAATTCTTTTATTTGAAAGAGACATTGGACACGTTTGTTCAATCCTCGAATTCGATATCCACATATACAATGTGTTTGCTTCCAAGGATTCTCTAGCTGCAAATGTAAAATGTGTGGTATTGTTATGCTATGCCGTCTTAAATCCAAAAAACATTGGAAGTATATTTGATTGTTCATTCGTAAGAAAATAGTTGCATATTTTCCAAGAGTTAGAATCAACACATTTTCTCTAAATAAAATGCTGCAAGTAAATCATAGAAGAAAGCAAGTATCGTGATCCTGCAAATCAAACGACCCACATGAGAGATTACTTATAATCGCATCAGAACTACTTCTGGTTATTAATAAATTCTTTGAGTTTTCCCTTTCTGGCATCAAAGAGGCCGTATAGTAAACAACTAAAAGACCGCTTGATTCCCACGTTCAAACGAATAACATGCAGTCCTGCAAAAGTTATAATGTCATAGTAATCTTTGATTAAAACTTTTAGAACTTTTAAACATGATTTTTTTTCTGTGGTTTTCACCGGTTTACACTGAAAGTTGGTTTTTGTGATATTCTCTCCCCAAATCAGAGGAGAAAAAAGAAAAGCGAAATCATAGAGAAGCAAAGGTACGGATTATTCATTTATTTGCAGCATCGCTGCCATCACCAGCAGTTCACCAGCGCACGCACCCGACCAGAAAGTGGCAGAAGCCAACCAAGCAACCAACCAACGGACGGAAGAGCCCGCCGCGAAGCCTCGTCAATCCGCCCGCGCGCGCGATCCCGCCGCCGATATTGAGCTCCGGCCGGCCCATGGACCCCCGCCGTCGCGCGGATTAGCTAGAGGATCGGGGAAGGTACGGTGGGTGAGACGCCAGGGCCGTGCGCGCGCGAGGCGGGCATGGACACCAACGCCGGCTCCTTCGTCGCCGTCCGACGGCTCGCCGGCTCCGACCGCGCGGCCGGCGCCGTCGCGTTCCACCACTCGTCTTCGGGTTAGCTCCGATTCGTCTGTCTCCTATCGGCAATTGCCGCTTCGTAGCACGGATGCTCACGGTTTCTTTCTTTTCGTCCTGTGTGGCGTCCGCTGCTGCAGCGGAGGTCGTGACGGGGTCGACGGCGTGGATCGGGAGGGGGCTCTCCTGCGTCTGCGCGCAGGGTAGGGACAGCGATGCCCGCCTTTCGTTCGATTTGACGCCTGTTCAGGTCAGCACTGCTTTCTCTTCATTGATTTGATTCCCAGGTTTGCTTCTGTGATGCTAATGCTGTTCCGGAATCTGGATGAATGATCACGAGCTTTGAATATTTTCTCTTAGTGTCCCCGAGGTTCGTCTCGGGATTGCTGATCCGCATGTGGATCTCGCATCGCTTTGTGCAATTCACTTTTTGCGTACATGTTGGTTGCATTGCATCAATTAATTAATTGGCTAAATGCTATTTTGAACTTAGTTGATTTTTCCTCGTCTAATTTTTTGGTTTTCTTAATTTCACTAGTACATGGTGGTGAAATTCCTTGTGGAATTAATATTTTTTTGACTATGCCAGGAAGAGTGCCTACTGAGGTTACAGAACCGGATAGAAGTTCAGTATGATAGTTCAAACAGAGAGCATCAGGTACTTGTTTTTGCTTGATATTGCTACCGAACTGTTCATATGGAGGGCAGTTTAGTACTTTGATATCCCATAATTTTTCTGTTGTGAAGTCGGTGTTTGCTATTTCTTGCTTAAAAAAAGTTCCCCAACCAATCTTTCAGTACAAGATGACACTTCAGAATATTGACATAGTTACTGAAGTTTGGTAGTGCTGTTTTCATGTTTTTTTTTATCAAGTTGACGCTATCTTTTGCAAGCTTTGATACAAGATGACACTTCATAAATTGTATCTAGTTATTTAGCTGTCTTC
Organism: Poa pratensis; assembly: GCA_947311845.1. Classification (NCBI taxonomy): domain Eukaryota; kingdom Viridiplantae; phylum Streptophyta; class Magnoliopsida; order Poales; family Poaceae; genus Poa; species Poa pratensis. The sequence goes on from CAMZMU010000081.1 coordinate 32,648,884, forward strand.
TTATTTTTCGATCTACCAGGAAGAACTGAAGGCCCTTTGGTGGGCTTCCTTTCCTGGAACTGAGCTTCGGGGAATAATATCCGACCAATGGAAAGAGATGGGTTGGCAAGGAAAAGATCCATCTACAGATTTTAGGTATTAGATTTTTTACTTCATTGCAGTTACTATGCTTTGTCTTAAAAAGCTACTGTACATATACATTTCCCTATCAGTATTCTGTAGCTAAACTAGGAAACTTGGTATGTATGATTTTTCACGTGTTGGCATTACAGAGGTGGAGGCTTCATCTCCTTGGAAAATTTGTTATTCTTCGCCAGGACCTATCCGGTGAGTGCATGTTGTTAATTCCAATGATGTTTGATATGTGCCATGGGGTTTCTTTAACCACCATAGATGGGTTGAGGTTCTGATAAAGTCCTTACTCTCTATATCTTCTGTTTGAGTATAGCAGTCATAATCTTGATAAGTAATTTTATTTAGAGTGCTGCAGTTCTCAAAATTGAATGTGACATCCTTTGCTCTGTCTGGCTGTACAATTGTCTAAAATTTCTCTGATAACTACCGTCATGTATAGAAAGACAGAAGAATAGGTCAAAACTAAATATGGTAGACTAGATTCCTCGAAAAGAAATGTCGGGTGGAATAAACACAGCAAGTTTAAAGTACACCTGGTAAAATAGTGTGCTGAAAATAGTACAATTTTATATTTTGTGATTAGCAAAACTGAGTTTATATTTGAACGCTTATCATTATGACACTGGAACAGTATCCTCATACAATTTTTTACCTATTCATAGTCATCATACTAAGCACTTTACTTTCTACGCAGAAATCTTTCCAGGAACTTCTTCGTAAGCAGAACGGTGACCGTGCAATTTGGGAGTATCCATTTGCTGTAGCTGGTGTAAATATAACATTCATGCTCATTCAGATGCTTGATATACAAGCAGGTATTGTGCCAAAAAAAATTGTCCTTGTCAAATATAGTTCCTGCAAAGATTTTGAAATTTGGAAATTTTTGCCGCGTGTCATTTGAATTCATGTTGAATTGACAGCCGATCTGTGTTTTATCTGCAGTTAAACCAAGGTCATTTTTTGGGGCTGTTTTCCTAAAGCTACTTTCAGGTACAGTCATTCTTTAATTTTCTTTTCAATTTGCAGAAAGGACATTGAAATCTACGAGTGATGTTTACCATTCATATTTCTTTTTCCAACTCAAATGAACCATGCATAATAAAGACACAGTTCTTAGCAATCTATTTTTATTATTGAATCCGTTAAATGTTCTAAGATGACTGCCCTGACCATTAATGAACAGTACTCTGTAATATTCGATTTAATGGTCTGAATCCAGTAAATCGTACTTTCAGTTGTACATCTTAGAAGTAGCCAGTACATTGATGTCAGAAGTGAAGGCTCTCTCTCTCTCTCTCAATGAAATGAAACGCAAAATATTTTTGTGTTTTCTTGAAAAAGGCTCTACTATAGTGTTCCTAATTCTCAATTTTTGTAATTCAGAAAATGATCGAGCTTTTGATATTCTCTACTGCATAACCTTCAAGCTGATGGATCAGCAATGGCTTGACATGCACGCTACTTACATGGACTTCAATGTATGTTCATTTTATCCATATTCTTGCAACCAGGAATTCTTCCTACCTTTTTTTAAGAGTTTCATATATACATGGTTGAAAAAGCTAGAACCGTCCTGAATAATTGTACTGCTAAAATTGCAGACGGTAATGAAATCTACACGACGTCATCTAGAAAGGGAGTTGTTGCTTGAAGATATTCAGCGGATTGAGGATATGCCATCGTACAAGCTTCTATCCGCTAGCTAGTAACTGAAACCTTAACATGGCTTACATGTTGCAAGGCTTGAATTGCTAAACGACTGCAACCAGTGTCCTCATACGGCGAGAATTCCAAATGTAGATGCAATTGTATCCTCGTGTGTTTAGGTACCTGATAACCTGAGCTATCATATTTACATGGTAGGGTTTTCTTTGTCAGCGTGCCACGTAGTGTAACTCCAGTTGTCCGACCAACTGCCAGGTTTTAGGGTGTGTGTGTTGCTAAAGTTTGGTTGTTGCCCATCATACCACGAAATGAAGTGCTTCCTAGTCTTTGTCTCGTACTCTCTTATCTTTTTTTTATCTCTCTGTCTGTGTCTTTGTAAGCATGAGGCTGCTGTGAAAGCTAATCTAAGTTGTAACTGTTTGCAGAATGGGGATAAGTTCACTCGGTGCTCAGGAGGTACGCTAGCTGTTGCTGCTAGTCTCCAACCGATACAAGTAGCCTCGTGTTTTTTTCATTGCCCTGATGCATGAGGGTTTTTAATTCCGACCGTTTTGTGGTGGTACATAGCCTAGAAGCAGGTCACAACCTACTAGCCAGTACTCGTCAGTTAAACTTGCTTGCTCACCAAGGAATCTACAACAAAGAAAAGGTAGTCTGAACAATGGCTACCGATGCTCCACAGGAAGAAGTTTTTTCCCAGGTGTGGCTAGTGGGCACTCTTTGATCGGTCCAGACTTGAGACAGTGTGAGCCCATCTCTGCGCCTGTGCAACAGGTCCCCTCCAACGGTCATGTACACGGATGCCGTAAGCTGCTAGCCGATACTGCATCATCAAAAGTTCCTTATACAGTATAGAATGGGCACAGCCAGCTGTTATATTTTTGGGTCCTGCCAGTGTTCTCAGTGACCCATTTTTCAGTTGGGCTTCGCCAAGGGAGTGGCCGGACCGAAGGAGACACAGCATGAGACATGAGCAAAATAATGCTACTCCTCCAATTATGTGCTCCATTGTCCTCAACTTTACTACTCCAGTTTACTTTAATCCTCTTATTACTACGTGTGCGTATAATATGTCTACGACCAATCGATAGAGGCTTCCGACCAAATTAACACTCTACTACTCCCTCTGATCCAGTATCCAGTATAAGTGTCGCTGAAAATGCACTGATCGGGTAGAGATTAGTAGTACAGCTCGCGACACTCTTTTAGGATTGGAGAGAGTACTTTGGTTCTCTAGTCTTAGCCAATGCCTTCCCTTTTAGGGATCAAACCTGGAGTAGCGTTTTCATGGTGTACTTGACGTGTGTGTAGTAGTGGATATCAGAGGGGATTTGGTTGTGTCCATTCGTCTAGTCGCCAGGTGAGCTATGGGTGACATGAAAGACATCATCATGACGAGGAATCCCGAGGGAGCTTCAGATTTCTACCGTCAAATCATATTATCGATCTGGGGCACCGTTGCTTAGAGCATGCCCTCAGTCTTACCAATCCTACTACGTTGAAAGGATCAGATGGATCAGATCAGGCCCCCGCCACCTAGTGCCTACATAAGATATTTGTTGGTATGTAGATTAACCGTGAAAATTAATCTAGCCATGGGCTGATTAACCAACGCTATGTATTACACTGCTATGTATTACACTATGAACTCAACCGGCTTTATTAATTTAAAGCTGGACGGCTTTCAAAAAATTTAAAGCTGGACATGTCGATGCCTTCTAAAAAAAAAAAGATTAACCAACGCTAGTACATATCACTATGATCAGGCTTCATCGTGCATTACACATGGTTTTCCGAACAGTCACTGCGTAGAGGGTAGGTGATGGGTGGGGTAATCACGCAGAGTCAGAAAGCCGTGTTTGGGATAGGTGGACAATTGCACAGGGTTTGTAGGATTTTTTTTTTCAAAATGAAGGATAACCCCAGCCTCTGCATCGAAATGATGTACACAACTTTCTTTTTATCAATAAAAGGGAAAACCGGAAACCACCAAAGTCTTAGAAGGAAATACATCAACCAACCTGAAGCCACCGTCCAGTCGATAACTCGCTACCCCTACAATCATAATGTAGGGGTGGACCAATCGGAGCCAAGTGCCCTGACCTCACACACCAACGCACATCATTTAAAACCAGAGGCTTCCGCCAAGCCGCCCAATAGCGACCCGCGAGCACAACTCGGTCCAGCAGACACTCAGCGCACACCACATGCGTACACTCAGAAGTCCCTGCCACCGTCTTCCGCCAACCCATCTTCAGGAGAGATGAACGCAATGACCTTGTCAGACCTGCCGTCGACGCCGCCACGACGCCAGACAACTCCGCCGCCCTGCGCATGCCCATCATCACGCGTTCGGTGTCGGTACTCTGCTGTGCCATGGCGCCGCTTATCGTCGTCAATGTGGTAGATGCAACACCGCACCACCTCCAGTCCTCTCCAAAAACGATGCCCTCAAGAGGGAGAACGACACCGAAACTACCACCATCGTCCGATCCGGGAGACCCAGATCGAGGGTTCCCCCTAAGCGACACGAGCCAGGAGACGAGCGCTGCGATGCCTCTGAAAGGGCAACGATGCCAAAGGCGCCGCCATCGTCCTCGGTTTTCACCGGCAGCTGCGCAGCTCAAGACCCGCCACCGGCTCGACCGCGATGTAGCGGCCGAGAGAACTCGACGGACGTACACGATGGACTAGACGCCCAGCCCCGAACGAGACTCGAATGACCGAAATCGAAACCTAGCATCCCGTCGCGCATAGATCACGGGCGTGCCGCCGCCGAGACGGCATGCAGCCTTGCGCAACCCGCGTCATCCACCACCCGTGCCGCCCGGAGATTGGAGGCCGCAGCCGCCACAATCCACATCGCACACCGCCAGCACACCATCTACCACATCGCCGCTGCACCCATGCGCTGTAGCGCGCCGGCGAGCCACCACGCCGTGGTGTCGGTGGTTGCACCACGCCCAGGCCCGAGGGCGGCGGCCTGGTCCGATCCCTGCGCGCGAGGTGGGGAGGAGACCGTGCCGGCGCCGACCACCAGGGCTTTGCCCGGCCACGCCCTCTGACGGCGGCGAGGGAGAAGGAGGAGGGAGGGGTGGGGGGCTGGCGGCGGGTTAGGGTTCCTCCCGTCGCCACGCGAGGGCAACGAGAGGAACGAGTCACAGGTTTGTAGGATGTAAACGTGTGTGGTGGGGGTCATACAAACACGGTTTATGTGGCAAAACCATTTGCGATTTGGGAGTTTCACACACGTTTTTTTGCTTACGGATTGTGTGCAATATATCCCAGCTTGACTAGCAGCCAGAGTACCTGCAGAACCCGTGCTAGCAGTTGTAACCCTTGCTGCACTGTCTCTCAACAACTCATATTATTGCACAGTTCATTAAATACACAAAGCACATTTCAACAATATATCACCGCACAATTTATATCACATACAACACATATATACATTGGAACAAAGTTTGAATTACTAGTTAAACAAATGAAGAAAATAAATCTTTTCTTGGTTACGTTGTAGCCGAGAGCTGCTTATGTAGCCTAGGGATACGTCACTGGACTGAGACCCCCCTGACGTAGCCGTGGGTGACGTGTGGGCCCGACGCACATGCGGGCCCACATGTCAGTGACCCCACGTCAGAGTAACGTACGTTAGAGGAGCCGCGTCCTACGTCACTTGGGGTGTTAATACTTGTTCTGAAATCTATAATGATATCTATTCTGAAATAGCGTGTATAGAAAATATTACTCTATGACGACATCTTGCTCCACCACGATTACCGCCAGCTCCTACCCTGCCACGATCTGGCGCATTCTTCCGCGGCAATGCCGGCGATCCAGGCTTGTCGGTTGAGATTGCCTACGAAGGCTCACACGAAATGCTCCCTGTAATGAGCAAGCAGAGAGAGAGAGAGATAGAGAGAGAGAGAAAAACATGCGATTATCTCCCACAACCTCAGAGATTCGAATTCTGCTAGGTATCTAGCTAGGTCGCCTTACAAACTTGAATGGAGGGAGTATTGAAAATGATGAAGTTTGTCTAAATATAATACAATACACTCTTTTTGTAAACTATGGGGTATATTATTTGCAAGCCGAAACGGTGAGAGTAGTAGAAAAAACTCAAGGACAATACATACTCCTATACACTCTCTTTTCGTGAACTATGGGGAGTATATTATTGCAAGTCCAAGATGTAGTTCTTGTGACGTACTACTGAAAAGTGCCTTTGTTAAAATGTGTAAGCAATGTTTTTGAAAATTACTTTAATAGTTCTTGGAGCTCAAGGACAATGTTCAATATTAGATGTGGGGATATGAAGCCACAACTATTCCTTTTAATAGTGTGTTGTCCGTGTCTTGAACTTGATTCCTTTTGGCTCTAATGCCATGGTGTATTGGGTGTATCAACTAGATCAGCCGCAATTCTAAATTGATATGTATATGAGAACAGAGTATATTTCAACAGATATGTCAAATTATTCTCCGGAAACACACAATAAAAATGTTGAAAGTCTGCTGATGAGAAAGACGGCACCATACTCACGAAGACATGGGTGGATCCCTAGTAAGTAGTAACCTGCCGTTGTGTTAATCGCTGCCCCCTCTAGATCGACAACCATTGCGCGCGCTAGCACGCCTGGATATATCTACCAGTAGCTCTGGAATGATAGCCATTGTTTTCCCTATCGACGAGGGTTTGCAGAATGCAGATTAATTAACCACCGAGGCAGGCAACTCCAACGAGAGGACATGCGCATAGTATAGGCCAGAGGGTGAGGAACACAAAGGACAAGAATATGATTGTTTTTTGTTTTGAAACGGAGGCAAAATGTTTGCCTCAATCTATTGATGAAAAAGAAGTTGAGGTTTTGGAGTCTATAACACAGGCCTATGGCCCAAATGGATATGACATATGGGGGAACTAATCTCCTGGTAACAAAAACTCAAATGCCTAGCTCCCACCTTAGCCCAAGTACAAGCCTTGTTCTTGATCTGGTCCAAGATAATCGAAGGAAGGGCGGATTTGCCCCGGAACACTCTAGCATTTGTCACTCCAAAACTCCCAGGAAACAAGCATGCTAAAAGAGGCCAAAGCCTTGCGGCGGGGGCACTGGCTCAACGTCGAGTGCATCCACCAATCCCGGACGCAATTGAAGTTTGCCCAAATAGTCATGTCCAACCAAATAGTCATGTCAATCCAGCCCTTGACCATGCTGCAAATACGGATGGAGAAGCAAGGGTGGCCAACTCTTGAGTTTGCCTTGCAAAGCGGGCAAAGATCACAATTAGGCCATCAACAACGTTGAAGGTGGTCCGCGGTCCATATCCGGTTTTGAATGATGAGCCAAGCAAAGAATTTGCATTTAGGGAAAGCCCATACCTTCCACACCGTGCTCTTCATGTTGAAGGAGATAGCGCCAACAAATTGAGCATGATACGCCGAGCTCGCGGAGTAGGTGGCCGAGGAGGAGAGAGTAAGTGATGGTGTCCCCATGGACTATGTTACAGACAGGAAAATGATAATTCGTGCGCGGATATACACGTGCTGGGTGTAGTAGCAGTACGTGCATGTGAGCCATCATTCGTCTTCTTGTCTCCTAGCCTTTGCTCCTTCTCCATGTGCGTACACGTATGTGCGAACTCGATCGGCAGACACAAACGCTAGCTACCACCGGGCGACACCGGCCGCGACTTTGACCGGGGTTTCTTTCTTTTCTTGCCGCCGCTTCAGCCGCTGACGACCTGCGCCGGCTCTGCTTATGCGAGCTCTTTGTGCCTCACCGTTTCCAGCCAGGGCACACCATACGAGCTCTAGCTCCAGGATTCTGCGCATTGATGCAGCAGCTGGCCTGGCCAGCAGTACGGCGGCGCTCACGTCCATGAATGCTAGCAGCTCTGCTGCCTGGTACTTCTGCATCATGTTATGGATTTTGGGGCAGGCTTAACTCGAATTAACCGGAATCATGTGCATCAATGCGTGGTTCATTTGATGGCATAGATGTATATATGCATATTAAGAAACTAGTGGCCAACCTGGACCTGAAGAAGAGGCTTTGCTGCAGCTGCAATGATAGGATACCCCCCTTGCCTCCTGTAATCCGTGGTTCATCTGGGAGCATCATTGTGCATGGTGAGTGTGCCTGCACCGGCTGCTAGCTGCAGTATGCCCGGTTTGCCAATATCTACGCAGCCCCACTGCCGCAACATGATACACTACTTATGTTTTTGTTACCAATTAGTCATGACAAACTAAACCATAAACCAGGCCCATTCTGTTCACTGTCAGATCAGCATATAGACTAAAGAGCCAAATTGATGATGTGGCTGGGCAGGGGCAAGCGGGTAACCTCTCTGTAAACGACAGCTTCAATTGGAAGGCCATTTGGAAGCTTGAATGCCCTGCAAAGATCAAAATGTTCATGTGGAGAATTGCCCACAATAGTTTACCGCATCGCCTAAACCTGCTGCGGAGAGGCATGGACCTGGATCCGATATGTCCTGTGTGCAACAGGTTCAATGAGGATGGAGGTCATCTTTTTCTCAGGTGCAAGGCTGCTAAGAAGGTGTGGACAGAACTACAACTTGATAATGTAAGAGAGGATCTGCTACACTGTCAAGGAGCACAAGAATTCATCACAAAGATCATGATGCTGGAGCAAAAGCAGAAATTGCTAACTATTGGCCTAAAAATTAATATTGATGGCAGCTTCTTTGCTGAAAACAAAACAGGGGGATGGGGCTTTATTATCCGTGATCTTAATGGTGTATCCATGGGTGTAGGTGCAGGTCATATTCCTCATGCTTTTGATGCATTGCAAACTGAAGGCATTGCTTGTCTGTCAAGCCTTCAATGGGCTCATGCCTGGGCATGTCAAGGATACAAGTGGAGACAGACTCTCAACGGCTGTACCAGGCGATCAGTGGAGGCTCGCATGACCTGGCGGTTAATGGACAACTCTTCAGAGTGATTAAGTATTTCGCTTGTCTAAACTTCAGCTCTTTTTCTATAAACTATTGCCCTCGGGCCTGTAATTCTGTAGCGGACGCATTAGCGACGTATGGTGCAAAATCGGTGCTGAACTCCCCGGCCATCTGACCTAATGAGGTTCCGGAGTTTGTAAGTGTTTCTGTGGCCAGCGATTTTGCTGTGCGCACTGGTTAATGGAAGTCTAGGTGTCCTATTAAAAAAAAACCATAAACATTCTGCATACAGTCAAAAATAAACATTCTCCATGCATGTGATGCAAAAATCAATGCATGTTTTCACCGATTCTATTTTCTGCACATTTGGAAAAGCGTAATTGCACTGAATTCTGCAGAAACTGCATCATTGCACTGTGATACATTAATGTCATCCATTAACTGCAGTGAGTTCTCTATACTCCTACTTTGGCACTACAATTACTCAATTAGTAGTACTACTGCGGAAATGCAGATTAAGTGTAAAACTGAGTTACCAAGAAAAACCTTAATTTGCCGTGTGTATGTCTCAGATTCTCATAAAGCACCTCTGCATCGTGTAAATGTGTAATCTATCAATATGCCGACAACCACCCCGGTTAAAAGATATCGTGTGGAACCGTCTCCCAATTGATTGGACCCAGAATCCATATGCTCCCACTGATCCTCAGGGAGAAGAAATACCATAGATGTGAAACCATGCAAATAACCTATAAAAATGAGTAGCTCCAACCTTCCCTGAATATGTGTGTGACGGTGTTTGGAGGAGGTAATATGAATTATCCTCCATATATGACGGTTAAAGGAACAATACATAAAAAATTCTCAATCAACTGCTCAAAATCACAAGAAGCATATTTCTTGCACCCATTTCAATATATCTTCCTTATATTATCCTAAGTGACAAAGACCTTTTATATAATACCACATAAAACTTAATCTTTACTAACACTTTTAACTTCCAAATATATTTATGAAAAATCTAGTATGACCTTTCATGACGAAAGCATACATAGATTTAAACGTGAAAGTTTCTCTATTTGTATATCAATTTTTCACTTTGAATTCAGTTTGCAGCGAATTCTTGGATCAGCAGGCTCTTAGTCAGTTTTGGGCTCTAGCTCCCCATGTCATATCTTTTTCTTTTGCCCTTGCGATTGGAAGAATTGTTTCCCACTTATAGCAATCTATTTTTGTAATTTTTAGTGAAAATTTAGGTCCAACTCTCCAATAAACACTTATTTCCATTATGGAAGAAACAGGAACTTCGGAAATTATCTCCTCATTTCCACCATTGCAGTTTTGTGCCCTTTACTTACTTGGTATTACTTTGCTTTAGTTACCTTGTTGAGCTTATCACATAGGTTGTTCACTTAGTTGCACATACAGATAACTTGTGATTGTATTGTATCCATAAATTGAAAAGAAATTGATTAAAAATTGTTAGTCGACTATTTACCCGCCTCTAGTCGACCATACTGATCCTTTCATTGGCGTGGATACAATGTATTCGTAGACAAGCGTCTGATATAATTTAGAATTTCATGCACAAAATGAGTTCATCCAGAATTCTAAGCTGATGGGAAAAGTAAGACATTGTACTTATACTTCAACACCCTCCTTACCGTGGCTCCCTCAAGTGTAAAAATTGATCAAGTTGGGCTTTTTTTTTTTGTGTCCGCAAGGTCTTAAACTCAAGACCGTTGATTCTGATACTTGAAGAAAAATATTTTGGATGTAACACAAAATTATTTATTGGTCTTCAAAGTATATATACACGACATTACTTGCTAACCAATCTGCTAATCCCTAATAATCTCAATCTACCAAATATATGATGGAAAAGACAGGAAAGATAAAAAATCGGTTATCTCTACATATGTAGTACACACGTATTCTAACAATAAGGAATACCTACAGTTAGAGGAAACTGAAATTTCAAACTTTGTAAGCTTTGTTAAACTAGGTAGTTGTACTTCGATCACATTAAAAAATATAGCACCTTGCACCGGAGGTGTTCACATGACAATTGCAGTGTTGCATCAACCTTTCCCGGTTTCACCAACATGAAACATATTCTAGTTTGGAATTTTATGAATTAAGTAAAACATTAACTATGAAATGGAAAAGCAAAGGACACTCGTATTTTTGTAGGGAATGAAATTGTAGGTAGCTTTGTTAATATCAAATAATAGTTACGTTATCCATGAGTTTGAAGTCAAAAGCTAGGGGGTTCATCGACCTAATTAAAGAAGGATTTCAAGATAAAATTTGTCCTGGCTAATACATGAGTTGCTACATCAATATCTCTTGAGCAATGATTAAAATAGAATTTCCCAATTAATCTTGCACCTGTGAAACAATCAACATAAATAATTATTGCTTGATTCCACATCTGATCCTCAGCTGAACAGTACTTGATTACTTCTAAGAAATCTGACTCCACTTTAATAGAATTGCATCAAATAGAGGTTGCTAGTTAAAAACAATGTTGCATATCTAGACATTCCTCCATCGATGCCGATGCCGATGCCACATGCGCTAGGAACTTTGACGATGCCGTGATAAAGGCTCCCTATTTGTTCTGTATTATTCTCTAGTGGCTCTCGTGATTCATCTTTGGCATTAATTAAAAGCTACTCCCTATGTTCCATAATATAAGATTTTTTAGATACTTTGGTGTGGACTACATACGAAACATAATGAGTGAATCAACATACTAAAATACGTCTATATCCATCCTATTTCGAAAAAACTAAAACATCTTATATTTCAGAACAGAGGGAGTACATCTATACTTAATTTGAAATGATATATAGTTGTTGGCTTCATGGGTATATTTACATGAGCAAAACTTGGCATATATTCCTTTGCCGAATTTATAGCTAGCGCCCGGATGGACATTATACGTCTCAGAATAGGCGGTGATTTCTCCCCATGGAAACTGGCGATGGCGAAGCTACCAGACATACCATGCCGTAATAGCCACCAACTCCGATAGATTCATAACTAGGCACTATGCATGGGTCGAAAATCATGTGCATTATATCATCAGACCACAGATTACTAACTCGGCATTGGCCACTAGTTTCAATATGTGATTTACCAATTTGGATTTAAGAGGTAAAATTCCATGCATCACCCTCAAAGTTTTTTTTTCAACTTTTACTGGTACATTTAATTTCCAAAAGATCTTCCAAATGTGGTTACTGAGGGAGGTAGCAGCCGCATGTCATGTTTGTCCATTTTATAAATGTTATCACTCTATATGATGACGACACCGAAATATATGGCTTCACTCTCTCCACAAATTATATAGAACAATAACTTTTGTTAGTCCCCACAAGAGCAGTGAGGCTCGTAGCAACGAGAGCTTCAATATTTATGTTCAAGGTATTACACACATCCTCCTTCACATCAACATGAGTGTTTGGACTAAAAATATGCTGTATATTAGCCACACTATCAAGATGTCCTGAATTTGCACAATATGTACCAATGACATGTTGTAATGAGGTTGCATTGTTTGAATCTTCCCTGAAGAGAATCAACAATCAATCAGTGAATAGTAGATGTGAAATTGATGGTGCATTATTATACGCTTGCAACAAACAACTTGATAAACCTTTATGCGCATAAAAGAAATAGATATAGAGAATTGGACCCCCTGCCTCCAGTGGTATAAATATCCCCGTCATATGTGAATTATATTTGACAGAATAGGTCACCGAGGTAACACATGCCATCCCCAGATCAATCCACTATTTATGAAAGCCAAGCCTGACCATCGTATTACGAAGAAAATTCCGTTCCACGCTACCATATGCTTTATGCATATCCAACTTAATATTGCAAACTCCATATTGACTTTTTCTCTTCTTTTTCATTTTATGAACAATCATAGGCAACCAAAAAATACCGGCATTAAGCCACACAAGGACAAAAGCACTCTGTGTGGGAGAAATAATCTCTAGTAGTATGAACCTTTAGTCTCGTTGAACCATCTTGGAGATAATCTTATAGATCACATTTCAAAGATATGTCTAAATTGTGGCACCTCTTCTCGAGCATGGATCAACACAATTACTTTTTCATTCCACCTAGCCGGGATTACCTTGTCATTATGGCCTTTAGAACTACTTGAGTAAATCATTAGCAACTAGGTTCCATAATGTATCCTTCCGCCCCGAGAGCCTTCAAGTTTCCAATACTAATGCGAAGCAACCATGGCCTTTAAATGCGGCACCCGGAAGACGCGCCCAGGAGAGTGAACCATACCGTATTTTAGTGAACCGTCAAACCTGGTACAAGGTGCAATATTATGTGAGACATACTTATGCGAAGTCCTTAGAGAGCCCACAGTGTAATTTATACTCCCCCGGATAGGTTGAAAGTTGTCATTTTGGACATTCGCATGGCCTTTTGCAAACAAGTGTGACCATTCGTTAGAGTTATGTTGTATTATATTTATAGATCTGAAAACTGTGTTTTGAAGTACCTTTGGAGAGAAATTCACATGGATTATCCCAAGTCACAATGTTAAGTATTTGCAAAGATATTAATAGTTAAATTTTCAAAATTTGACTAGATCTTCGCCGAAAACAAATTGGGCGCATGATGGAGTATAATAAACGTGGTTCAAAATACAAATTATTTTGGGATGACAATATACATTCATGAATGCTGTGTGTATATCGTTAGAGCGGTCAAAGGAAATATGGAGGGTAGGTAGGAATGCGCGTCCAAAACATGTAACCTACGATATATACTACTAATGCAAGAAAGAGGTGAGGTGATGATTCAAAAATAGACTAGGCGCACATACGTGCGCGTTTCAGAAGACTGAAAACGATCGAGTGGCCTTGTGTGCAATGAAAAGCACATATATCGAGCAATCACAGGGAACAAAAGGTACAATCAGTGCTATCCTGTACGCGGAACAATCGCTGCAATAATGTCTGCCCCACCTGAAAATGCTCTGCTGATCGACCAAAGATTCAAAGTGGCCACAAGTTTCTCGCTGGATCAACACTGGAATTCTCAATTAGGAAAGCGCTGGGATAGAAACACAATGACAGAAACAGATTTGGCCGATGATTCACGTGGATTAAACTATATTCCTGCTTAACTAGTTGCATGCAGAAAAGTCATATCCGACATCTCTAGCATGCTAAGAGCTGGCGGATTAGCAGCCACTAGCAAGCTATGGCTAGCTAGGAGGCAAATAGCTGCTGCTGAAGCAAAGTACTGTACCCACGACACAATTTGAGCCAAAATGGCCCTTTAAAAGGGGACAACCTAGACCCATAGTCCAGAGAGCCATAGCCCACCACTTAAAACCTAGAGGCATCAACCCTATCACAATTTGACACCAAAAAAGAAAAGAGAGAGACACACAGAGGGACAGGTCTATCTAGAGAGGGACTGAGAAATCAATCTCAGGAATTCTTGCGCCAAGATCCACCTTGGGATCACTAGCTAGCGTAGCGCACCTACGCCACGATCTACATGCATATATGCATGGATCAAGGAAGCCACCTGGGGATGGCTTACTGTCTTCCTAACCTCCATGTGCCAGATCACTACTACGACACCACCCCTGTTCCTCTTTCTCCACTTCAACTACCTTGCCATACCAAGCTTCTCCATATGTCGTTCGACCAGGACGAGGAAGCCTTGATGATCTCTTCTGACCATTGTGGGCTATACCTCTACCGGCGCTTCCGTTCGGCCACGGCGACTCCAGCGCCACCACTGCCGTGCCGACCATCCTCTGCGAGAGGCCCAATATTGGGGCTGAGGAGGTATTTATAATCTTGCTAGCTTGATGATCTAATAAAGATTACATAGAGTCGATTTACACATCGAGGCCTTTTATACATTTCTCTTCCCGCATGATCAGGTGGGCACCTCGGTGACGATGAGAGTTGGCTATGAGGGTGCTAGTTGTAATGGTTATTCCGGTACATGGTAAGTGCAGTGAGAGGATGAGATGGAAGTTTCTGTCACTAGTCTTGTTATGATCGTGAGATTTAGCTGTATTTAGGGTTTGATGTGGTGTGTGTGCGTGTGAGGGTGCAGGTGGAGGGTACTTCGACGATGTCAATGGCAGGGGAGAAGGGGAAGATGAAGGTGAGGAGAAAGATGAGGGAGCCGAGGTTCTGCTTCCAGACCAGAACCGATGTGGATGTGCTTGATGATGGCTACAAGTGGAGGAAATACGGGCAGAAGGTTGTCAAGAACAGTCTCCATCCCAGGTACACTTCTATAAGCAACTAGAACTAACTCTAACATATTTCCTTTTTACCTGTTATCTATGAACTCCTCAATAGCTTTGCCCATATCTGTTAGGATCAAGTAGAAGCTCGTAAAGATTAATAAAAGGGATCGATAGTCTGGTAGAGAAGTAAGCCATACGATATTTTATCTTGTGGAGATTCTTGATGGCAGAAGATGTGAAGTTCTAATAATTTTGGTGTGGAGGTAGACAAATGCATTCATTAAGTACACAATCTTAACTAATCCGACACATCTCCCCAATCTGCTAGTTAAGATTTTAGCGCTATCAGGTTTTTGCCCCGTTGTGTGGTGCTCGAGGGCGAGCATTCACACAAGGTTTTCTGGTTGTGCGCTGAGTGGCGCGGCCTCTCCTCTTAGTTGCTTTGTAGTGAACTTTGTATTTCCTCACGCAATTAACAGAAAAAAGGCTAGCCCGGTTGAAAAAACAAACTAATCCCTATTCCCTACATACATTTCAGCTTCAAATTCTTTGGGACGTGTGCATCAAACAGGTCAGCTACCCTGTTACGTTTCAGTGTAGTGCTTTTTCACATATAGTAAATTTCCAAAGAGAAAAGAAGGGGTGTGTGGAAAGGCAATGGCATTATGACAGAGGAGTTGCAGAAGGATATCACCTTTGGCACGCACGAAAATTGCTAGCTAGTTAGCTGCATGCGGTAAAGCTGCACGGATAGCTAACAATGGTATCAGATATGTAGATCACCCATGCACGCATGAAGTTTTCTAGGGTTTTTTTGGTTGTTGCGGGGATGAAGTTTTCTACTCCGTACTAACTTGCCCCTGTTAGCTATATGCATATATACCATACATCATGAGATACTTTCATGTTGTATCTATCTGTAAATTGAGGTAGTTTTGAAGTAGTGTTCCATTGATTACATTATGATAATTGCATCAAGTAGTACACATAATCTGTTCGTTTTACATAGTCGTTATCCTTGATGACGTTTGGAAAATGTGAAGGAAAAAGGATCAGGATTCATAATATATGACAAATAGGGGACAAATCAGTAGTAGACGCCTGTGCATGCATGCCCGGCCTCCTGCATATATGCGCGGGGACAAATGGAACAGACATCATTGTGCTTCTTCAGGGTTTCAGATTCAGAGCTCAGACGCACAGCCAGCTGCTAGCTCAGTGCGCCATATATAGGCCTGGGACTGGGAAGCCTTGTTTTCAGCAAACTACGTACTGGCTAATGATTTGTCTTCTCTGGTGGAGAATAGATATGGACTATTTTGATCTTCTATGGAAGTGAATGTGAAACACTTCAATATATGGGAGTGTAGTTTTGGCTGCTGTGCTCAGATTCTACTGGCTGAGTAGAAATTCGAAAAAAAAAAACAATTCAAAGAAAATGTGATTTTTTTATACAAACATATCAAAATGTTTTATGTGGGTGCAAAGTTTCGTGAAGAAATGGTACTTATAGTGCTTTGTGTAAAAAGTGCTCTAAAAAGATATTTTCAAATCTCATGTTGGCCAGTGGTTTTTTTTTTTTTTTTTGCACAGAGCAACAGAAATGTCATTTCTTCATGAAAATGTACATGCATGTAGAACATTTGGGTATGTTTGTTTCAACTATTTTCCAGATTTTTTTGAAATGTTTACTATTTTCTTGAATTTCCTATTCAATCAGTAGCTTATGAGTTTGGGAGCCGTTTTGAACGGTAAAGAACTATTCTACTCTAGAACTTAAGCGGGACCATTTTTTGAACACAAAATATTGCAGTTTCAAGTAACCACACATTATAGATATTTTCGACATTGACACGAGCTAATTAACCAAAGAAACATTTTGGACATTGGTATGCAGGAGCTACTTCAGGTGCACCCACAGCAACTGCCGCGTGAAAAAGCGGGTGGAGCGGCTGTCGACGGACTGCCGCATGGTGATCACCACGTACGAGGGACGCCACACGCACTCCCCCTGCGACCACACCACCACCTGCTTCAGCTCCTTCTAGGTCACTCCATCCATCCATCCATCCATCCATCGTACCAGCGCAGGCAAGAGATCAAGCAAGCTGCAAAGTGCATAGATCCATCGGCTATCTCCGTAGTATTTTTGCTGGATGAACCATGAGATGATGAGACGGTGTACTACTCATGTAAGATGGATGTACTGCTATACTATATGCATGCCGCCGTGCAGAAGCACTAGCACCACACGGATGATCTATCCATTTCACTGTAACGTGCATGCATATTTCAGGTAGGCAATAAAGCTACTTGCTGGATGTAATGGTGTTACCAAATTTAGCAGCTAGCAGGACCGTTTTTGGGTCCGGTTCCCCTAATTAACTGGACCAACTCTCTTCTTTTATAATGCAATTGCGGGAACTCCCCGCCCTCTGATGAGGTTCCCTCAAAAAAAAAAAAAAAGCAGCTAGCAGGAAGGCACTCAAGCCACTGACCACTGCGCAGGTGATGTGCTTGGCCGTATATATATATGAGCTAATTTAAATAGACCGTTGTTGTGCCTACACTGCTTAAGTGCTTATGCAGACGGCCGGGCATGCAATGCAGAGCTGACTGAGAAGACATGCATGCAGGAGAAACAATGGTGCTTGCTCGTAAGCATGCTAATGATTGCGCAACGTGCACCAGCTGCTGCACCGAAACGAACACGGAGTTTCGACCAAATCGCCATTAATTTCCCGTCTTGTTTCTTCAGGCTCATCAGAATTCAGAGATTACTTCACCTGAGGTCAAAGCAGCGGTCACGCAACCAAGCTTGAACGAACAATGATCGTCGTCTTCAAGGACCTCAGGTCGATGAGGTCCCGGAATCATTTTTTGTTCTGAACCATGGAGAAGAACTGCATATCAAATATTAAGAAGATAATCGGAAGGCCACAGTACAACAGCAAAGGTCAGCCCGAGACATACACGCTACGCGACCAGAAAAGAACAACTACCAAATGCTTACAAACACGCAGCGAACTCCAGGAATACTACCATACGTATCGAACCTCTTCTTTTCGGAGCCCTGGGGAAATTATCTTGCTTGCAGCCACCAGTTTCTCAAGTTTTGATCACGAGCGAGCACTACCTAAGTAAGACCAGCCAAGCCAGGACAGAGCTCTAAATGATCCTCACGACGGTGCATGCAGTAAACATGTGCTTAGAATCCTCCTGCCGTCCTGCGCAAAATCATACTGAGGAGCAGTGGCGGAGCTGCACACTGACTATGATGTCAAGCAACATCACAAAAAAATTGTGAGCAGGGAAGGAATTGCAATGGGTACATTAACAATTGACTCCATAAGTACTAGCTAATGACCTCATTACCATCAAATTTGAGCTTTGACATCACTTCAAGCATGTTCTAGCTCCGCCACTGCTGAGGAGAGTATCAGGAGGTGCATGTGTGGAGTCTAAGATAGAGTGCTGTGTTGGAATTTTAACTGATTGGCCCAGCCCATTTAGTTATTTTAATAATTTCAGAAAAATCACACATGCCCAAGTTGGCCCATTCATGAATGGCAAAGGGTGAACATAAATAAGTTCCACGTTGGTAATTTATAAGTTGTCCTTATAAGGGAGACTCGTTTACCATTTGTATGAGCATGAAAAGAACAGATCTACACGGTGGGGCCCCTTCTCCGTGGACCGCCTTCTCTCACCTCGCCTAGCCTTGTCACGACGTACGCGTCGGATTTCGGGAATAAGCCAAGTCGAGCTAGTACCTGGTTGAAAAATAATACTCCCTCCGATCCATATTAGTGGGCACAACTTTGTCTAGATACACATGTATCTATAGCTTTGTCTAAATTCATATGTATCTAGTTAAGTATTTAGACTAGATACATGTGTATCTAGATAAAGTTATGCCCACTAATATGGATCGGAGGTAGTACGAACGGTTGGTTGTTCGGTTTCACGTACGTTCGATTCCCTTCACAGATCCACCTGGAGGATAGCTTCACAGAGATAGCTTCACAGAGATCCACATATTGTATATAGCCTTCAATCGGCAGCTCGGCTTTAATATCCAAAGTCCAACTGTTGTTCAGCAACGCCTCCTGCACTGTTCTTTTCTTCTGTCGTCTTGTCGATACCGTTTGCAGAAATGTCGGCATAATGTCTTTGATCGAAAGCCCACCAAGCCATCTATCTTTCCAGAACAACACTTGAACACTTTTTCCAACCTGAATCTATACTACTATTAAAAGAACAAACTTGTTGGGATACTTTAAATCTGTACCGTTCAATATCCGATCAAACAGTCCAGATCGTCCCAATGTTTGACAACTCAACAATGTCCGATTTTTCCCGTTTTACCCTCCCACCAAATCACATAATACTACTAAATTGCCACCGTAACGGTTCGTTCTTCTATTTCTCCTCTCAAAGACGGAACCGCCGCTCTGCCTCGCGAGCGACGGCGATGAAGAACCTGCAGCGTACGGCGGCGACGCTGCTCTCCACGAGTCCACGACCACGGTGGACATGGCGACGTCGCGCGCAGGTCATCGAATCATCGAGCAGCATCGAGAAGATCCTGGGCGGAGACGGAGCGCCAATACGCCGTGGCTCCCCCCCAGAGTGCCTTCTCGGTCCATCGCCGCGGCTGGCGAGCTGCGGAAAGCAGCGGTGGTCGACGCACGGGAGAGGCCAGCCACTCGGGGAAAGGACGCAGCAACGAGAGATCCAGATGCAGGGGGTGGGAGCAGGGTGGATGCGTGACTTACAGGTTTGGCGCGGGACAGGGGCGCGCTGGCGGTCGGCTCGGAGTGGAGCGAGGCGCCCTGCCGGGGAGCCGACAGGGACGGGCGGCGGGTAGCTAGCGGCGTCGCGCCGGGGAGATGGCCGTGGGCGTCGCCCGCGACGGGAGCGAGAGCGAGACATCCTATCCCTTTTCTTTTCACATAAAATTAATCCAGCAAATGAGTAGTACGTCAATCCACAATCCACAGGTGGTGAAACATCCCAAGAGGGGAGGAGACGAGGCGCGCCTCCTCGGCCGTTCATGGCTTGAGCAGGTGCTGGAGGCAGTTCATGGCTTCGCCCTGAGGCTGGAGCCACGCCGCCGCGGGAGACCTGGCGGTTCTTCTCGACGCCGGCTCTGCCCCTCGATCTGTACTCTGCGAGGTCCACTAACAGGCTACTGTACTGCATAGCATATGTCATTTATGCTTGAGGGCTCAAGGACTGTAACACCTGCAGGGATTGTTACAAGGACGTGGAACTTTGTCTGTTCCATGTGATTTAGGGACTATGATTTGTCTAACTGAACATGAGAAATATGTACTTCTTGTGCTACTGCAAATAATTCTAGCTACATTTAGCCGATCAAGCTATCACTCGGCTTTCATGATCTCTGGCATTAGGTCTCAGGAACTTGTTTCTTCATGGGTCAATGTCTGACTACAATAATGGTAGAAATTACTATGTAGAACTTCTCTGTTAGTCTTTCTACATAGGTTGAATATTCCAAGGCGAGGCACGAAATCTTTGGTATTGTGAAGAGTTAATGCGGATGACTAGCATATTCAGTGTTTATTTTTCAAAATTACTTTGTAGGTCATCATTGGACCCGGAACACATGGAGGCGGAACGAAGCATGAGAATCTTGTGTGTCCAAGAATTGACATTGTATTTGGGTTAGATGTTATGAATCTGTAAGCTATATAATAACTATGTATCGAAAAATTGCATGGGATTTTCCAGCAATGTTTTCTTTTCTTGCCTGTAATATGACTAACTAAATTTCTAATATTTGTACTATGACTTAAACGCGGATTTTTTTTTCATTTATGTTTAATGTTTGGAATGGTTCGGTACGTGCGTTGCACGTGCACGTCAACTAGTATTCACTAAGTTGTCAAACACTTCTACTGCTTTCATATCTCTCAGCATTGGCAACCCCTGCCAAGGCTTGCTTCGATCAGTCCTACGAAACCACTCCCATCACGCACGAAGTGCCAAACCGTGCAACCTTAGGTTTTTCACACCCAGACCACCGAAATCGTAGGCCTTGCAGATTGCTGGCCATGCTACCAAGCACTGACCCCCATTCACCTTTTTCTTCCCAGCCCAAAAGAAAGACATTGCCCATTTGTCTTCCAGCAGCCACAAAGGAGGGTCTGCCACCAGCAGCTGGTGGATTGGCCTCGCTGAGATCACGCTCGTGATCAAAATCAAACGCCCCTGCCTCAATATCCGACCTCGCTGCCATGGCGGTATGAAGTCTAGAACTCTGTCCAACAGAGTTTGTCACTGTGCTTTGGTCAGCGGCCATAGGCTAAGTTGCAGTCCAAAGTACTTTAATGGAAAATGGGCAATGTCACATCTCAAGATATCCTGGACTCTTGCTTGATCATGATCATCACTTCGTATCATAGTTGCATTCGACTTCCTATAGTTCACATTCAGTCCAGAAGTTGCACCAAAAATATTTAGTAAGCACTTGACCGCTGTCAGATCTGGTGTTGTTGGCTTGACAAAAACCACCACATCGTCAGCAAACAAAGACACCCTTTGCAATGCAGAGCACCCCACCAATGGCGAAACCAATTGATCTAGAACTTCTTTTGAGATTAACACCGTGAACACCTCCATGCCGATGTCAAACAGCATAGGCGGCAGGGGGTCACCCTGCCTTAACCCCCTGACATGTTGTATCTTTCTCCCTGGCACTCCATTGAACGTGACACAGGTAGAAGCAGAGGAGAGCAAAATCACAAGCCACTTTCGCCACAACCTTCCAAAGCCACAATGTTGGAGTGCCTCAAACAAGAAGGCCCAAGAGATTGAATCAAATGCACGTGAAATATCCAGCTTGATCAACACCCCTTTCTCCTTTCTCGAGTGAATTTTCTTCGCCAGCTACCGTACTAGAACAAAGTTATCATGGAGACACCTTCCCCTCACAAATGCCGATTGATTGGGGCTTACAATCTCTCCGAACCTTGATTTCAGTCTATTTGCAAGCAGTTTCAAGAAGAGTTTCGAACCTTCCCCTCACAACTCCGCTCGCGTCTGGCCTTTTTGGTATTAACGTAATCAGCGCCTGATTAAGACGGCCAAAACCCCTACCATCCCCAATAAACAGTTTCAGGATTGCAGCCATTTTATCTTGCTTTATTATGTGCCAGGCCTTCTGATAAAAAATGTCGATGAACCCGTCAGGACCCGACGCACGATCCGGAGGCAATTCCTTAATAATCTTCCAAATTTCCACCTCCGAGAAGATAGATTGTTTCGTTCACATCCATGCCTATAAAAAAGAGGTCGCTCCTCTCAGAGACACACACCACAACAAGCCACAACACATGTGCCTACGTCCTGATTTTTTGAGCAATGCGCCGCAGCTCAAGTCTTTCTCATCTCGTCTTGCAGCGTGCACCGTGGGACGGGGGAATAAGCCTCTAGAACAGTCCCACCTCTTGCAAGTACGGAATAGGGGCGATAAGTTTTTGATCCATCGCCCCTTTTTTAGGAAGCATAGAGGTCTTGCCACTTGGGGCATCCCTTGGTCATCATCCAAAAATGTCTCAATGTGAACTTGGAGTCACAGCATTATTTGAAGTATGCCAAGACTTGGATAACCATGTCTTGCACGTCGATGCCACTCACGGGCCAGTCCTTGATATGATCGATCATATGCACCTTGGAACATGTTGCACTCCGCTTGGATATATGACCAGTTTTTTCATAGAGAGTAGTCATTCTGGTCACTTTCAATGTTGTAGGGTGCCAATGGAGGCAGAAAGGATGTCGACGCTCGCAAGTGCGGCATTTAGGGCCTCCCCCTTGAGCATGAGCACAGCTTGGGCGGTGGCTTGGATGGCGTCGGCGTTGGCGCGGGCCTCCATGGTGGCGGTGAGTTGCACCTCGACCAATCGAGCGGAGGCAGCCTCGGCTGTGCAGAGCTTCTTCCTTTCTCTCTGGCATTGCCTCTTGTCGGACTCTGGAAGTCGCTCCTTTTTTGGCTTGGGCAGGGCCGCGACCGTATTTTTTATCACGGGCAATGGGCAAGGCGGCGTCCTCCATAGGTGGCGGCAGGCTTGGGAGGCGGCGCCGGTGAGGGTTTCAGGTCGTGGCGAGGGTTTGGGGACTTGAGAGGAGGAGGAGGAAGGGGGATGCGTCCTTGTCGGTTGGATCCGGGTAGGACAAGGGAGGATGAGGCCGGGCGCGGACGCTTGTCCGCTCCAACCCAAGTGCGGACTAAACTTGGGATCGAAATAGGGCGAAACGGGCATGTCCGCGGAACCTTATCCATTTGGAGAGGGCCTCCGCACGGACACGAACGGACACGCGATGTCCGTTTGGGAGGGCCGTTGTAGATGCCCTAAATACAACAAACTCTAACGATTTTCCAAGCTCAGCCTCGGAAATTAAGGTCCTTCGCTTCTTTACTGTCCCTCCATGAGCATTCTCCGTTTCCATCAAACAATGGAGTACCAAACAACAACAAAAACAAAAAACAAAAAACAAAAAACAGAGTACCAGATTAATACCCACTAGTAGAAAACTTGCCTTCGGTTCGGAGCTTTAGTCCCGGCCATTATTGGAACCGGGACTAATGTGAGCATTAGTCCCGGTTCCAACGGCTAGGACGTCGGCCAGCTCCAGTCCCGGTTCGAACGGGACCTTTAGTCCCGGTTGGTAAAAGGGGGTGCGGCAGGCAGCAGCTGTGTGGGGCCAGCGCGAGCCCCTTTAGTCCCGGTTGGTATCACGAACCAGGACTAAAGATGGACCTTTAGTCCCGGTTGGTAATACCAACCGGGACTAAAGGGTTCCCCTATATCATCTTCCACCCCGAGCTAGCCATCTCCATTTTTCCTGCTCGAGACACATCTCCATTTTTCTCCTCGGTTTACTCTCCTGAGCTCGAGTTCATCCCCATTTTTCTCCACGATGTGCCAAGATTGGCGGTGTCCCATCTATCTAAGGGTTAACAACTACATCCTTTCTTCCGGCATTGCTAGTTTAGCTCATTTCATGTTTCTAGTGCTAGCTAGGTGTTTGATGGAATGCCTAAGTTAGGGAGTTCATTTGTTTTATATGCAATTTGATCTCAAATTAAAGTATGATTTGGGTGTTTTAGTGCCGTCCTGTTTCCGTACTCACCGCCGTCGATCGCCCGCGCCGTCCCGTTACCGACACCACCTTGGTGAGCCTCTTGTTTTTATGTTTTATTTAAAAAAATCTTGCTTGTATGATTTAGGTGCATAGTTATTACGTGTATAATTTTCTTACTTATATGATTGTTTTTTATATGTATAGTGCCATGGTTTTGATATCCGTCCCCGTCGGCCCTCGTCCGGTCTATGATTCAGATGTGGTATATTATCTTTTATAACTATTTGTTTCATTTCGTGTTTATGACAATTATGCCGACCAACACTTGACATAGACATTTGAATCTAGAAGGTATGTGAACCAAAAATTCCAACCGACCCTCTGGTCGAGAAGTTAAATTTAGTTGAAAAGGAAAACGATGATTTGAAAGAAAAATTGAAAGGAATTGAAGAAGAGAAGATGAAATTGGAGTTGTATCTTGCTGATGTCGTCGATGATCACAAGATCAAGATGGATGCAATGCGCTTGAAGATTAGAAAGATTAGAAAATATGCCATTAATAAAGAGACTTGGTATCATTATGCTGTTGGATCAATGGTTACCTTAGCTGCGATTTTGATCGCATTTGTTGTTGCATTTAAATGCATTAGATAGTTGTACGTTAGTTTCAATATATGTTTTATGTGAACTATGTATGAACTTTATGCAATAATAACATTTGGTCACTACTCATGATGTTGTGCAATGGTTTTTGATATACTTATATAATGCAGATGAGCCGACAATGGATGTACGTTGACCGACGCTCTCCGGAGTTCATTAATGGCATGCATTCTTTTATCCGTGTGGCTGAGGCAAACAAGCGGAATGGTTTTATGTGTTGTCCATGTAGTGTATGTATGAATACGAAAGATTACTCTTCCTCAAAAACCCTTCACATCCACCTACTTCAGTCCGATTTCATGTCTGGCTATAATTGTTGGACCAAGCACGGAGAAAGAGGGGTTATAATGGAAGACAATGAAGAAGAAGAGGATGATGACAACTATCATATGTTTCCTGAACACGGTGGTACTACAATGGGGGAAGAAGCTGAAGAAGAGGCATCAGATGAGCCCCCCGCTGATGATCTTGGTCGGGCCACTGTTGATGCACAGAGAAACTGTGAAACTGAAAAGGAGAGGTTGAAGTTGGAGTGCATGTTAGAGGATCACAAAAAATTGTTGTACCCAAATTGCGAAGATGGTCAGAAAAAGCTGAGTACCACACTGGAATTGCTGCAATGGAAAGCAGAGAATGGTGTATCTGACAAGGGATTTATAAAGTTGCTGAAAATAGTAAAGAAGATGATTCTAAAGGATAACGAATTGCCCGCCAGTACGTACGAAGCAAAGAAGGTTGTCTGCCCTCTATGATTAGAGTGCAGAAGATACATGCATGCATTAATGACTGCATCCTCTACCATGGTGAGGAGTACGAGAATTTGAATGCATGCCCGGTATGCAGTGCATTGCGGTATAAGACCAGACGAGATGACCCTGGTGATGTTGAGGGCCAGCACCCCTGGAAGAGGGTTCCTGCCATGGTGATGTGGTATGCTCCTATAATACCACGGTTGAAACATTTGTTCCAAAACAAAGTGCATGCCAAGTTGTTGCGATGGCACAAAGAAGACTGTAAGAAAGACGTGATGTTGAGACACCCCGCTGATGGGTCGCAGTTGAGAAAATCGATAGATAATTCTTGGACTTTGTAGGTGATGTAAGGAACTTAAGGTTTGGTCTAAGTACAGATGGCATGAATCCTTTTGGAGAGCAGAGCTGCAGTCATAGCACTTGATCTGTGACTCTATGTATCTATAACCTTCCTCCTTGGTTGTGCATGAAGCGGAAGTTCATTATGATGCCAGTGCTCATCAAAGGCCCGAAACAACCCGGCAACGACATTGATGTGTACCTAAGGCCATTAGTTGAAGAACTTTTACAGTTGTGGTGTGTAGAAGGTGTACGTGTGTGGGATGAGCACGAACAGAAGGAATTTTACCTACGAGCATTGCTGTTTGTAACCATCAATGATTGGCCTGCTCTTAGTAACCTTTCAGGACAGACAAACAAGGGATACAAAGCATGCACACACTGTTTAGATGAAACTGAAAGTATATATTTGGATAAATATAAGAAGAATGTGTACCCGGGGCATCGTCGATTTCTTCCGACCAATCATCTCTTAAGAAAGAAAGGCAAGCATTTCAAAGGTGAGGCAGATCACCGGAAGAAGCCTACCCGCTGTACTGGTGATGATATATATGACATGGTCAAGGATTTAAATGTAATCTTTGGAAAGGGTCCTGGCGGACTATCTGTTCTGAATGACGTTGACAGACACGCACCCATGTGGAAGAAGAATTCTATATTTTGGGAGCTACCCTATTGGAAAGTTCTAGAGGTCCGCTCTGTAATCGACGTGATACACGTGACGAAAAATCTTTGCCTGAACCTGCTAGGCTTCTTGGGTGTGTATGGGAAGACAAAAGATACACCGGAAGCACGGCAGGACCAGCAACGTATGAACGAACGAGACGGCCTGCATCCAGAGAAGTATCAAGTTCCCGCCAGCTACGCTCTTACCAAAGAAGAGAAGGAAATCATTTTTGAATGCCTGAGCAGTATGAAGGTCCGTCTGGCTTCTCGTCGAATTTAAAGGGAATAATAAATATGGCGGAGAAAATTCCAAAACCTAAAGTCTCATGACTGCCACGTGATTATGACACAATTACTTCCGGTTGCATTGAGGGGGCTTCTACCGAAAAATGTTCGAGTACCCATTGTGAAGCTATGTGCATTCCTCAATGCAATTTCTTGTCCAGAAAGTCTACAAAGGTTACAGAATGATGTGGTCCAATGTCTTGTCAGCTTCGAGTTGGTGTTCCCACCATCCTTCTTCAATATTATGACGCACCTGAGTAAATGATAAAAAACCACCACATTTGGGGAAACTGTGACACCCGTGTGTAAAAAACCACCAAATTGGGGTAAACAGTTTCCCCAAATGTGGTGGTTTTTTGTCATTTACTCTAACGCACCTCCTAGTTAACCTAGTCGGAGAGATTAGGATTCCTGGTCCTGTATTTCTACACAATATGTTCCCCTTTGAGAGGTTCATGGAGTCTTAAAGAAATATGTTCATAACCGTGCTAGGCCATAACGAAGCATCTCCAAGGGCTATGGAACATAGGAGGTCATTAAGTTTTGTGCTGACTTTATTCCTGACCTTAAACCGATTGGTGTTCCTCAATCACGACATGAGGGGAGACTGAGTGGAAAAATGCACGCTAGGAAAGAAAGCAATAATAAGTATGGACGGACATTCTTTCACTCAAGCACATTACACATGTCTACAAAATTCCACCTTGGTGGCTCCGTATATCGAGGAACACATGGATATTGTACGCTCCAAAACCCAGAGCAGTCTGACTCCTGGATTAAAGGAAAACACATTGAGACTTTCGACGGTTGGTTGCAGACACATCTCATGAATAACTCCACTGTTGGAGAGCAGCTGTGCTTGTTGGCCAGGTCACCATCTTCGACTATATTGACTTTCCAAGGGTACGAGATAAATGAGAATACATTTTACACGGCCGCCCAAGATATAAAGAGCACCAACCAAAACAGTGGTGTCCGCTTTGATGCAACAAACAACAATGGGCAAAAGCACACATATTATGGTTACATAGAGGATATATGGGAACTTGACTATGGACCTTCTTTTAAGGTCCCTTTGTTTCGGTGCAATTGGGTCAACCTGACGGGGGGGGGGGGGTAAAGGTAGACCAAAAGTACGGAATGACAACAGTGGATCTCAACAATATTGGGTACCACACCGAACCATTCGTCCTAACCAAAGATGTGGCTCATGTTTTCTATGTGAAGGACATGTCTACCAGACCGGGAAAAAAAGATAAGCAAGCGAATACATCATACGATGAGCCAAAGAGCCACATAGTTCTTTCAGGGAAAAGAAACATCGTGGGAGTGGAGGACAAGACAGACATGTCAGAAGATTACAATAAGTTTGATGAAATTCCGCCCTTCACAGTGAACACTGACCCAAGCATCCCGTTAAATAATGAAGATTCTCCATGGTTACGGCGCAATCATAAGCAAGGGACACACGCGAAGAAAAAGTTTATAACCCAATTGCAACACTAGATAGGAATGTTGGTGATGTGTAATAATGTATTAAACCTTTTATTTAACCTTTTTTGGTTCTGGTTCTATGAGACAGAGGACTCCATTTGCAACCAAGTGCAATACGATTCACTCAAAAATATTGGGTGTTTTAAAATATAGATATGATTTTTACAAATATAGACAATTAAACAATTAAATCAAATAGATATGATTTTTACAATTAAACAATTAAATCAAATATAGACAATTAAACAATTAAACAAATTAAATCAACTATAGACAATTAAATTAAATATAGATGTTATTCAAATATAGATATGAGTTTTACAAATATAGATATGATTTTTAGAAACTAATTTTAGAAACTAATTTGACTTAATAAAAGAAATCAGAAAATAGAAAAAGGAGAATAAAAAAGCCCATTTAGACCCTGCAAACCGGGACTAAAGGTGCGCTTCGCGCGCGCGCAAATTTCAGCGGCGGTCCAAAAATGGACCTTTAGTCCCGGTTCCAGCCACCAACCATTTCACGCGACATAGGGTAGTTCAGAGACGAATCGACCCCAATTTTCCCCACTCGCGTCGGCCTCCTCCTCCTCAAGAGACACAGGGCTCTCTCCTGCTCCGGTCGCCTCGACCTCCTCTTCCTCCGGTCGCCACCGCCGCCGAATCGACCGCTTCTTCCTCGCATCCGGCTGAACACGCTGCCATCTGATTCGCCGCCGTCCAAGATTCTCCGACCTCGTCGTCCCTCCATTGGGTTCCTGAGCTTGCGGTGCTGGAGAACCTCCCCGTTCGATTTATTGCTCGCAGTAACGCCGTCGCCTTCGTGCTCGTCGCCGGCCGTGGCTCCGCCGCGTCGTGGTCGCCGCTCCGGCGACAATATATGGGCGGCGCCGCCACCACTAGGTAGCCCACGCTGTGTCGCGTCGTGCTGCCTAGCTCGATTCGTCGCCCGTGCGCTCCAGCTTCGGGTGCGTGGTCAACAGTCGTGCCGCCATTGCCGACATCATCATGACATCACAGTGGGGCCGGCATGTCAGGGTTTTGAGTATTTTAGTATTTTAATTATAGGAAATGTTATTGCTTGACCCAATTTTAGTATTATAATTATAGGAAATGTAGTATTATAGAAATGATTATAGGAAATGTAGTATTTGAGTTATTTCTTGACCCAAATTTTATTTAAGTTATATACTATACTGTAGTATTTTAATAATAGGAAATGTTATGTTATATTGCTAAACATTATTGCTCTGCTATATTCTAGTGGTAAATATTTAGTCGTAAGTTAGTTGCTTCTAAATACATTCAGATGAATATTGGATGTAAGTTTTTTTTGATTGTGGAAATAGATGGAAAAGAAAATTTGGATGAATAGATGGAAAAGATAAGTTCATATAGTTGGAAATAATTCTAGATAATTTTCTAATTAATCCATAGGCATATCATTTTCTTATTTGTGAGCTTTCTATAGCTCAAGATAGGAATTCTTTTAATGAAGGGGCATGAATATTGTTGATGAATATTGTGTATATGAAGATGAATATTATGGATGAATATTGTCTATAAGAAATATTGTTGATGAATATTGTGTATAAGAAATATTGTTCATGAATATTGTGTATAACAAATATTGTTGATGGATATTGTTGATGAATATTGTTTATATGAAGATGAATATTGGCATACCACTTATCATATTACATTCGGTTTGTAGTTAAGCTATGGACGCCCGCGGCAGAGAAAGTGAAGAGGAAATATTGAATATGATATATGTCGGTGGAGAGGGTGGAGAAGATGTCGGTGGAGAAGGTGGAGAAGATTATAGCTCATAATTGTTTAATGACTACGGTGATGGAGTTGACCTAGAACCAAGAGATGAAGGGCCCTTAACAAATTCCGGCAAGGTATATTAAGCCTCTCGTGATCAGTAGATGCATTAATTGATTTGTATTGCACTTATTAACGAATCATTCTTCTTTTAGCCCTCCAGATCGAGCCAATCTGCTAGGCCCTCCGGATCGAGCCAATCTGGTAAAATGCAACGAGGCTCGACCAAAAGGTTGGGCGATCATGAAAGGTTCCCGATCGAGGAAGTTGCTGAAGATGGCGAACCGCTTGCTCCCGAAGTGAACATAAAAAAAATTGTAAATCAATGTGGAGTTGTTGTTAGGGACAACATCCCGATCAGCATTCCAGAATGGCATAAGCCAAAGGTAGACGATGGAGGAGTTAGTTTTGTCGACAAAAGATCCAAAGATGAGCTTTGGAAAACGCTCATGTCAAATTTCAAGCTACCACCAGATCTATCAGATGGCATGAAGTTGAAAGTCAAGGAGTGGGCTCTTAAGAAGATGGTCATACAATTCCAGAGCTTCAAGAAAAAAATATGGTGTGACTATAAGACGAAAAAAGAAACTCCAACATTCACTGGAGCACTAGAGAAGCAAAATTATCACTGGGACGCATTTAAGGCATACAAGGAATCGTCTGAAGCTCTGGAAAGGTCGGCCAAAAATAAGGTAAATGCTACGAAAAAGCAATATCACCATATTATGGGGCCAGGTGGCTACAAGACTGCGGTGCCTAAGTGGGACAAAAATGATGCCACGCTGATTGCTAAAGGGATCACTCTAGCTACAAAGGAGTGGCCCGATAGGGCCAAGCACTGGTTGTACGGGCATGGGGCATCGATTGACCCACAGACAGGGAATATTATTGCAAGGGAAAAAATAAGGAAGAAATTCAAACGGTCTCCAAAGAGATTGTTAAAGCAATAGAAAAAGTTCAAGATGGAACGTTCCAGCCCGAGAGAGAGAGAACGACGAGCTGACACTCGCACTCGGGAATCCTGAACACGTTGTACGAACATGAGGCAAAGGCGCCAATGTTTCGTGGAGGGATGGGTTTCCGAAGTGCAATGACAGTTATAACAGCCGCAGTAGAAAAAAGAAGCAGGAGGCAGACCGGATCCAACGGCTAGAATAAAAGAACGAGGAATGGGAACACAGGTTAATGCGACAGCAGGAACAGATCGACACACTTAGCCAGCAAAGGGCATTTCAACGGCAGCAAGAAGATCCTGCATTCGATAGTATCGTCCCATCTCAGTGGAAAAGCAGCGTGGGTTCCACGGCGCTCCTTGCTGATCATGATGCACTGATGGATGATGAACCGCTGGCTCGCTACCCCGTGGATGATATCACGGAGAAGAAAATGTGTGATCTACATCAGTCAATGAAGAACATATCCTTCAAGGTGGCGGTCGGCTTTGCTTTACCTAATGAACCTGGAGCACACTTCCATGGCAGTCAGATTCCAGCTGGCTATGCTCGTGTCGGGGTGGATGAAGTTCTGAAGGGATATGAGACACTGGAGCTTGACATTGATGGAGGTGATGGGGAGAAGACACTAGGAGAAGTCACGAGTGGTATCATTCTGTGGAAAAAGAAATACATCGTGTTTGCAGACTCCACCCCTCCACCGACTCCTCCTTGTAGCAATCCACCTCAACAAAGTCCTCCCCTCCCCGATAGGGACCCCAGCGAGAGTCCATCTCGATCTCTGGCGCATCAGCCATCTCCGCCCACTTATAAGTGGCAAAAGCGGAAGCTCACCGCTTCGCCGACTAAGAAGAACAGTAGAAAGAAGAAAAACAAGGACGACAAGGCTCCTGACAAGTTGCCTTACGATAGGACTGAAGAGGAAAACAGAGCGATCGTGACTGCCGAGGTGAAAGCCCATTTTGCACCGAAAAAGCCCGAGCCAAAGGAGAAACTACCTCCGGAGGTCGTTGAGCGCTTCGTGAAGAAATTATGGGACCAGGAACCGAAGTTTCCATCAGACTATGAGCGTTGTATTCAGAAGTCATATAGTTCACATATGTAGGAGGGGAAAAGCGGGGAAAAAGTTCCCCAGCTCGGAGAACAGGAAGGGCAATCGATCCCCCCACTCAAGGTGTTTCCCGATAAGGACGTACACAACGACAGTGTTGCTCAACTCATAGGCGACACTGGTTACCCCATGGCTGAGCTAGCATGGAAATATGTTCACGGGCAGTCTCTGGTCAGACCTGAGCAGGTCCCGAATCTAACAATACAAATGCGAAGATTGCATGAGTGGTACATGAAACTCGCAAAGGAAGGGCAAATCATGTTCATGGTCGCAGTTAAGTAAGAGGACTACTTTCAAGAATACGATTTGCATGTTGAGTTTACCGAACTTTTTTAGTTATACAATCAGGACGCCCTCGACAAATCTATCGTTGGTTGCTATTGTCTATAAGTGATTTATTTCTGTAATTTAAGTCTTTAGTATTGGGTTGCGTGCATGGAAAACAAAAAAATTCGCCACAACTACGCAACAACCTCCAAGATCTACTATGAAGATACAAGTGACAAGACATGCATATTTGATCCAACTGTAAATTCGTTACCGACACCGTGAAGCGGAAGAGATGTCGATGACGACGTTGATGAAGCTTGTGGAAGAACTCGGCTAAGCCTAGCGAAGAGAATATCGTTGACTCCCCGCGTCTCACCTTGATCCAACAGAGTGAGATAGAGTCCACCATTTCTCAACGGATCACCAATGTGAGTTTTGCACACATACATCGGATCTAGTCCAGCAGGGCTTCGCCGTCCATGCTTGAAGCACTCACCGCTGGTGTATATGAAGGTGGAGATCTCAACACATGAGAAGGAGGGAGAGAGAGATTACATCTAGATCTAATCTAATCGGAGAGAGGGATCCTCAAATCCAACTAGAAGAGATTTGAACTTGTTGTCTCTCCAAAGGAAAGACTTCCCCTAGACCAAGTCGGTTTGGCATGCTTGGGCAAGGGGCAAGCCCTTGCCCTTGATGCGCCTCCCATAGGGGAGTTGGAGTTGGACTCCAACTCCTCCCCTTCTTTCCTTGATGCGCACTCCATGGGGGAGAGTTGGAGTTGGACTTCAACTCCCCACCCAATTCGGTTTGGGGAAGGGGAAAGCCTTCCCCTTTCCCAATTCGTTTTGGGGGGAGGAATCCTTGTCCAACAAGGCTCCCCCCAAACCGCCTCACCCCATGGGCCTAGGGCCCAACTAGGGTTTGGCCAAAGGGGGGAACTTCCCCCCTTGTTGCGCCTGGCCCACCCACCCCTTGTGGGGGTGCGGCTGCCTTGTGGGCCACATGGGCCCACTTGACAGCCCCACTTGGTGGCTCCAATTTATTTAATATTTTTCCAATAATTATTTATTAATTAATTAAATAAATAATATTTAATTAAATAAATAATATTTTGTCTAATTAATTGTTATTTCCTTTTACAGAATATTCCCTGAATTAATTACTCATCATATAAAACACTTTTACATGATCCGGGACACCTAGTGTCCACAGACAAAATACTCCGGATAAATATTTACCTCTTATATAAACCCTCGGAATAAATCCGACTAGTACTAGAAACTATTTCTATTACTCCGAGACACCTAGTGTCTGCATAATCCAATCTCTCTGATAAAGATATTATCTACCATGTAGAAACCATTTCGGTGATACTCTCCCGGTATCCAGACCAACCATATACACAACAAACTAGAACTGACTTAAGCGTGTTACCCTATAGGTTCGATAACGTGTAGCTATAATTAGATGTTTCCATCTAATCACCAGCAGGGTCAGATACATGGGCTAACTGAATAATTGCTACCGTTATGCGAATGTCACTCTGTTGAACCTGTTGATTATTAATTCGTCATTCCCATTACTAACGATACTGAAATTACCCGAGATAAAGTATTCCTGATATTTCCATGAATCAATCCCTGATTCACTATATCTCTGTGTATCTCGTTACCTGTAAATTTCCTTTTCTCGTTCCCGTAATCCGATATTCCACATGATTTAACTTCATCATGCATTTTCTGCAGAACATATTGGACATCATACATACCGAGTTGGCCCTGAAAGTATCTCTCTTTTGACAGAGGAGTAATTTCCCATCTTGGAACAATAGGATATATGCACACCTTCAGAATGACCCAGTGACTGCCGTTTTGCCACCCAGTTACGGTCGTGGTATTGACAGTATCAAAATAATTCTTCCAATGTACACAACCCTAATAACCTCATGGTTTAAGGACATGTCATATAACAATCATCTGCGATATTGCACTAAGGACAAAAAGACACTTTGGAATCTTATTTAGCATATCAACGATTTGGGTCTACCCAGCCATATTGTTTCCACCAACAATATTTCACTCATTGATGCTGACATAAACAATGTCCCAGACCAGGAAAACGTGGTCTCTAGCAATCAACGAATTAGTCTAAAAGGCAAGACTAGGGTATACTTTATTCTGTTCATATCTCTACACGTGCGTGTGAGTTTTCCTCTGAATAACATATTCAGGAGTCACCGCAGTTATAGCATAGAATCATGAAGCATAATTATGAATCAGATGTTAAACTTTATTGCATTTTGGGCATACATCCAACAGTCTCCCAGTGGCACAATAGGCAATTAGCTATTTGCACAAGACTCAACATCTGGGTGAAACAGATGGTTTCCCATGCTTCCTTTCCTGTGGTAGACATTTGTCATCAGACCCTTTTGGGGCTGTGTGAACTTTATGCATGATGCAGAAAACTCTTTTCTATCATAATCTCCTTGATCATACGATCACATGCAGTCTGGGCTATTCAAGGTGAAACCTTGGTACTCTAACTAAGAAAACAGTTCTGCTGTTTTCACATCATTGCTGCTTCTTTTGTAAGGAACCACACCTAGTTCATTCAATGAACCGATAATCTTTTTGGAATCATTTAAGCTCCCACTGTCACTATGACTTGTTGTAGTGTACGTAACTCTATGCTCAAAATTAATTAAGCATCCTAACCCTTGCTATTTCACAAAATCAAAAGATCATGTTTTATCCTTGGTTTATCCTTTATGCTTATCTCATAAGTCTTTGTTCCATGTAACTCTTACATTTTGATATTCTCTTTTGAACTTCTTAAAAACACATTTAGAGAACACTTTATACAATTGGAGTCGATTGAACTTTTGTTATAAACTCAACTTGTCAACAATTTCTTATATCACTTGATATTTGAATCCAAGAATGCATTATTTAGGAAATTCCCATGATGATAAAATGATAAAATCATTTTATCATGCTCACCACCGATATACTATCGTGGTTCTTTCATATGAATTTCCTTATTCTTTATGAGAACCTAGTTCTCTCATGTTTCGAATTTTCATTCAAAACACTTTGTGTGCAATCTTGCAGCAAGATATTAAATCATTATGAGGATAAATTCTGTCATGATACTAATTCCTTGCTCCATCGTTTCATTGAACAACTTTTCAATGATACACATATTCTCTCAAATGAAGTATTGTTAATGGTTTCCAATATTAATTGAATACCATAAACAAGCTCCCACTAACTTTTAAGAACTTTGCAATTTCCTATGAAGCTAAACATTGCTTGTTTTACTTCACGTAATTACAAAACTAATCCAACCTTCATATCATCGTCTTTCTGCCACCACAGACATACTTTTAATGATAAGTTGTGTATTCATTTAACAAAACCCTCGAGCTGTACCTAGTACACATCCTCGATAAATTTTCCTTCAAAGGAATTTGTTTTGTTAACATCTTATACAAACATTCTCATTAAATAACTAGCATTGTATTCATTTAACAAAGCCCTCGAGTTGTACATCGTACATATACTCGATTACTTTTCCTTAGAGGATTTTACTTTGTTAATATCTCATACTAATCTACTAGTCCCATTAGATCAATAAAGCTGTGCTACAGATCCAGAGTAGTCAACTCTTGAATTTGTCATAAAACCATTTATGACAAAACAAGCTTTATGATCAATTATTCCAACAGTAATTCCTTCAAGTTCTCAACTCGAACTTGATGATATTACTAATTAATATGACTCTAAGTCACGAAGGTTTGGATACTATAGCACCTTATCTTATTACTTTGTCTTAGCATATTAACTCAAGTTTCCCAGAAACTCATATGCTCTTTATCTGGTTAAGTGATTATTTCTTGACAAGAAGTCATGCTCATATTGCAATGACTCTCGGTATTAGTCTAAAAGAATTGTCAATTGGAAATTTCTTCCGCCTGCACAACTTCTGATAACTATTTCTGAACATTCAATAAACTCTTCAAGAATCACCATCGTCCCACTGAATTCAACAAGGAATAAATTCCTTAAGAATCACATATATCTTAGTAACAAAACATTGTCACTTATGTGGTGTTATAAGAGGACTTCCAATTAACTTACTGGAACAACCTACAAAGTAACTCATTGTCTTTTATTATTAGGATCGAGTTTCATCTTTCAAAAATATCAGAACCTAAATCCATCATGTCCCAAAGTTTATCTTTCAAAACAATGACATGAGGCAAGAGACAATGAAATTCTCTTTGTCTTTTATCTGAGGACCAAGTTTCAATCTTTCAGAATCTTTTAGGACCTAAAACCAACGTGTCCATCCATAGTTTATCTTTCAAAACAATGACACGAAGCAAGACAATTAACTGTGCTAAAATTTACCTAGCCAGCAAATATATTCAAGATTGGGTATTGCCAAATGCAAAAAACAAGAAGATTCTTAGTGCTGACTTCGTCACACTTAGTCAGATTATGACTTGAAAACTTTCAAGACATAATTATAATCACCAGGACTTTATATCTAAAACATTTTTGTGAAACTTTAGACATTAATGATAAAACCATTAACAGTCCAAAACCTTCATCAATCACAAAATATTTTAGAACAAATGATATTCCCTTAACTTCAAAATATTTGCAACTTGATCATCCCTGAAGGGAGTGATCTCTAATATTATTTATCATAATAAACAGGACCAACTTGTCATATAAATTCACAAGAATATTTATCGCCAAACATGCAAAATAACTTTGAGCCGGAGCTCACAAATCTTTCAACTTGACAAATAAAAGTGGAGAAGTCTTCATCCCAAGGACGAAGGTCCATGCACCAAACTTGGCGCATACCACCTCCTTTTTATTCTCCATCATTC
Source organism: Poa pratensis (assembly GCA_947311845.1). Lineage (NCBI taxonomy): Eukaryota > Viridiplantae > Streptophyta > Magnoliopsida > Poales > Poaceae > Poa > Poa pratensis. Next base: position 32,686,248 of record CAMZMU010000081.1, read on the forward strand.
TTACTTTCCGCAACCCTTATATTGAATGCAAGGAAAAAAATCTTCGCAACCAATACTCCAGAGTTACTAATAAGAATAACGAATATCATTTAAATATAACCTCTAGCAGGTTTCTTTTCATTAGTGCCCGAAACTTTTTACGGTTCCACGTCCAATATCTTTTTATTTTCTCGGAAGAGGTATTCAGGATTCTCCTGAAACCTTTTATGCTTATCCGGTGTGCAAACACCTTCAGCCTTCTTCTTCCTCTTCTTCTTGAAGCATGTGAATTGGACAACTATCAAACTTGATTGTTATCCCTCATCACATTAGCTTCTGCAGATTTCAGCATAGCGAGGAACCATTTAATGTTTTCTTCCTCCCACTCATGTTTTGAATCATGATAAATCCGTTGTTAAACGGGGAAGTGGAGACAACATCAAATCTGTATTTGGCTCAGTCGGGATTAGAAAACCCCAGATTCTGCAGCCTAATACCGCAATCAATAACCTTGATTACATGCTCGCTTGCTGAGCTTCCTTCTTCCATGTGACATGACCAGAAAACCTTTGTTATCTCATAACTCTCAGCCTTTGCCTAAGTCTGGAACATGCCTGTGAGTACGACGATCATGTCGCTCACCAGATGTGCAATCCAACTGCTTCTGCAACTCATGTCAATATAAGACATTGGATAGAGATAGCCTCATCACTCTTCAAGGTGTGAGCTTCCCTTTCATAATAAGTAGTTTTGACAACATCCCCCTGAAGGAGGAAAGTCGAGGACATACTTATTAATGGCACCCCTAAGTACAAAACTGAGGAAACATACCCAAACAACATATTTAATCCTAATGGTAGAAAGTGGTTTCTATTTCAATTAGTGGACCAAGGTAAATAGCGGATGTTACGTGTGTTGATCTACAACAATCTAAAGTTCACTAAGACATGTTCATAATTATTTTTCTAGCACTAGTTAAAGATAAACTAATAGTGTGCTCCCACTAAAATTGATATTCCTCAAGATCAAATTAGTGTATACGAAATCCACGTCCAACATATGAACAAGTATGGATACATAGCATGTCGTAGCTTATAACGGGTAGGTCAACAGACCAATCACTTCCTGCTGTGACTTCTGTTTCATCTTTCGATGGATGTGCTCTGAGCTCATAACTAGTTATGCCCGAACATCAAGACAACCAACCGCTTTTGCTGTAGGTACGGTACACTACACGCCTCCTGAACCCTTGGCACGCATGACTCATGGATACATGGCGCCCGATGACACGCATCCGGTTTGACGCTGCTACGTGTTGGAAGAGCACGAACTCCTTGATATTTTTATAAAGCTTACATAATTAAATCCGTAGCTCCTTCTGAGGAATCTCCCTAATAATCACGTCTACTGTGCAACCAAGGGAAAAGCAAGAAAACGGGTATAAAACATGCACAAGTAAATAACACTTCGTGATGTAGTATAGTCTTCTTCCTTCATCTACCGGTGGCTCCTCCACCGGTGCGGCCATGTCGAGGTTCGCGACAAGTGCATGCCTTCTCCTATCCTCCACTATCACCATAGCTCGACGAACAAGGAAGAACGGCACGCCGGCCACCAAAACAAGGTTAGTCAAAAAAAATCTGGAGACTATACCACATCACATGTTCTGCAAAACAGAGTTAGACGCTTCTAACACTACAAAGGAAACTATTTTTGTTGACAAATCACTTTCGTCATTTATTAGCCAGAATTCGTCAACGATTACGTCGGGGTGACGAATTTTGATCGTCAAGGGGTTCGTAAAGGAATCTCCGTCATAAAATATCTGGGGTGACGGTATGCAAATTTTTGTCAACGTCAAATGTTTGACTGTGACGACTTAGAAATCCATCAACTATTAGGGTTAATCATTGACAGCCAGAGTTGTCAATGAATATTGGGAATTTCGTCAATATCAAAGTGTTGGGAAGGATCTGATTGGTCCAATAAACCTGACGTGGCCTTACATGTGGGTCCCATCATGCTGACGTGGGTCCTATGGCACTTACGTGGAATGCTGTCGTGTGGGTCCACATTATGGCACGTGGCATTCTGTCATGCGGGACCTGAATGGTGCTGACTGTTGGGACCCACAAAGTTGTGACAACTAGGACCAGATGGTTCCCGACAGAAGGGTCCCACAAAAGTGCTGACTGGTGGGACCAACAAACTTTTGACAGCTGGGACCCACAATGTTATGACAACTGGGACCAGGTGGTTGCTAGCAGATGGGTCCCACAAAATTGTTGAATTGTGGGAGTGATGCATGTAAAATGCATACATGAACTTTGCACTTTAATTGCTTATATTCCTATCATATTTGCATCATATAAGGGTTATATCAATGTTTTATCATGATTTTGGAAATATCTTAATGATTTCCTATTTTTATGGAATTAACCCTGCACAGGCAGAAAACCCAAGTTTTGTATTTTAATGTTTCAGGGACCCAAACTTCAACGAAATCACCTGGAAATTTACGGGCGTCAATATTTGGAAGGAAGAAGGACTACGGAAAAAGGAAGCAAGCAAACGGAGGCCCGAGGGCCAAACGAGGGGGGCCCACGCGGCCACAGTACCAGCCGCGTGGGACCCACCCATTTGGGCCTCGTGGCTCCGTTGACGTCGATCTTCGCTCCACCGCCTTCGTCTTGACCTAAAACGCATATAAAAAAGGTCCCCCGACGTTCTCTGGAAGGAGCGCCGCACAAACACAGAAACACCGAAACGGAGATCAGGAGCTGCAGATTGGAGGGGGAAAACTCCGGCGGGGCGCTGCCGGCGTGGTCTCCATCTTCTCCATCGACTTCTCCACCGTCTCCATGATGAAGAGGGAGTAGTCCACCTCTGGACTATGGGTTTGTGGAAGTAACTTATGTATCTCTCCTCTCTTGAGCTTCACTAATTAGCACCGTATGAGCTGCTGAACATGATTACGGTCACCGTTGTAATACCTTTGTGGTGGATCTTTATGAGTTAATATATGTTTGAGATTGCAATGTTTGTTTCAGTTATGAGTATAGATGCATATTATGTACCCCGTTCTTGTCTACTTGTTTTGATCAAGCATGTTTATGAGAGCGTGTGTGGGGGAACGTGTGTATTAGTTGGAGTAACGGGGGGTGGCTAGTGCAGTGAACGTGAGAGAAAGTTCTGCGATCCACTTTGGTATCTTTACCTTACTTTGTTGCCTCACTAGGGATAAACTAAAATACCATGCTACCGGGGATGTGGGTGTGACCATTGCCACTACTCCATGACTAGATCTAGCATGTTCTTATTTTCACTTCATGTCATGATACTTAATGCTATACTCTGAGTTATGTTAATTACTGAGGTGTTATGATTTAGTTCGCATCTTGGTGGAGTATAAGAGAGGTTAATAACCAAAAGATCTCTATGTTAGGACGTGATGCCCATATATCTAAGTAACTTGTTATCAAACCCTGTGTTGCAATCTCATATGTTAACTATGTGTGTTCCATTGTCTCCACTTTATAAAGAGAGAGTGCATTTGTGAAACCATGAACCCCAGTCCATTTTTAATCATAAGAAACACCTTTCCAACACCATATACCACTTTTCTATTTTCAGCCATCATTAAATCCGAAAATACAAAAATACTTTTCATCTTGCATACATCATTCAAAAACCCAAAAATATCATTTATCATTGCATCCACCATCATTGCATATTTATTTCTTGTTTGCATTGCATAACTATCCTGATATCATTCTTACACCTTGTGCTTGACAACCACAGGTGAGGTTGAGGACCAAAACATCTAACCTTGTTTTGTAGGTAACCAAAAGAAGGATAAGAAGATAAATCTACCACTTCAGATTCCCCGAGAGTTCGATATTAAACCCTCGAGTCACCCCTCGTGGGGAAAACTGTCTTCCACTTACTATACACTCTGCACTTGGAGTCTCAACCTAATCCCGTTTATTTGTGCAGGCATCAAGACTTGCTCTTCGGGATCATCAAGACGTTTTCTGGCGCCGTTGCCGGGGAATCGTAGCTGAGAGATTTATCCAAGGGTGTGCATCATCGCATTCATCTCACAACAAAGTCAACGTCACCAACTTGTGCTAACACCTAAGCTTGGGGAGGTTGCACCTACGTGAGCACCATCTTATCCATCTTTACTTACAAAGCAATTTATTTGTTTTGTTAGTGTCATTGCATATCATATCATATTTATTTCAGTTTTGCATAAAAAATCAAAAATACCAAAAAAACTTGCTAAAATGGGAGAAAGAACTAAGCTGTGTGACTACACAAACATTCCTAATGATCAATTTATCACGAGAGCTATTGCCACACCTAAGATAAATGCTGAGAGTTATGAAGTAAGTCCTAGTTTGTTGAACTTGATAACTAGGGAACAATTTGGTGGTAGTGCTATGGAGGATGCCTCTATGCATCTTCATGACTTTGTTGAAATATGTGACATGCAAAAGTTAAAAAATGTGGAAAGTGATATCCTAAAACTGAAGTTATTTCCTTTTTCACTTAGAGGAAAAGCTAAAGAGTGGTTGCATTCCTTGCCATCTGGTAGTATTAATTCTTGGGATGATCTAAAAGAAGCTTTCATTAAGAAATATTATCCCCCTGTTAAAATTTTGCAAAATAGAAACAACATCCTTTCTTTTAGGCAAAATGAAAATGAACATGTTGCTATGGCTTGGGATAGGATAAAACTTATGCTTAGAACTTGTCCCTCACATGGAGTTAATGAATGGACCATATTACACTCTTTCTACAATGGTTTAAACTACATGTCTAGAAACATACTTGATTCTGCTGCTGGAGGTGCTTTTATGAGTAAGACTATAGTAGAAGCTAAAAATATATTGGAAAGCATTTTACAAAACTATAGTCAATGGCATACTGATAGGGCACCTAATCCTTCTAAGAAAGTGAACTCTATTGAAGAAACTAATGATTTGTCATCTAAAATGGATACTATTCTTGCTTTGCTTAATAAACCTAGTGTTGAAAATGTTCCTTTGCAAGAACTAGTTGGTAACAATTCTGAAAATATTGATGTCAACTTCATTAGGAACTATGGTAATAATGGGTATGGTAACAACAATTATAACTCTTATAATAAACCCCCATATGTGCCAAATAAATATGCTTCTAGTGGTAATGTTTCTAGTGACTTGGAAAACACCATTAGATCTTTTATATATACCCAAAAAGAGCTTAATAAGGAATTTATCTCTAAGTTTGAAAAACAAGATGCTTTGTTTGAAAGGGTAGATCAGCTTACTAAGGAAGTCTCATCATTAAAGAGCATCATTACAGCCCAAAAACATGAGGAAACAATAAATATTGCCAAGAGGTTATCAATAAGTCTTGGGAACACATTCATGAGCAAGAGAGAGTTGCTAAAGAATCTATTGGGGCAATGAAAGAGTTGAAGTTGAGGAAGTTAAAATGCTTAATGAAGTCAAGGATCCTTTGCTTGACTTAGAAAATTGTAGCTTGCATGAATTAATATCTATCAACAACAACAACAAAGCCTTTTTTCCCAAACAAGTTGGGGTAGGCTAGAGTTGAAACCCATAAGATCTCGAAACCAGGTCATGGTTCTGGCACATGGATAGCTAACTTCCACGCAGCCCTATCCATGGCTAGTTCTTTGGTGATATTCCAATTCTTCAGATCTCTCTTAACAGACTCCTCCCATGTCAAGTTTGGCCTACCACGACCCCTCTTAACATTCTCATCCCGCTTTATCCGTCCGGTATGCAATGGCGCTTCCGGAGGCCTGTTCTATATGACCAAACCATCTTAGACGGTGTTGGACAACCTTCTCTTCAATTGGTGCTACCCCAACTCTCTCACGTATATCATCATTCCTAACCCGGTCCTTTCTTGTGTGGCCACATATCCATCTCAACATGCGCATCTCCGTTACACCTAACTGTTGGATATGTCGTCTCTTGGTCGGCCAACATTCTGCGCCATACAACATCGCAGGTCGAATCGCCGTCCTATAGAACTTGCCTTTTAGCTTTTGTGGCACTTTCCTATCACAGAGAACGCCAGAAGCTTGGCGCCACTTCATCCAACCAGCTTTGATTCGATGACTCACATCTTCATCGATATCACCATCCTTCTGGAGCATAGACCCCAAATATCGGAAGGTGTCTTTCTCAGGTACCACCTGTCCATCAAGCCTAACCTCTTCCTCCTCGTGCCTAGTAGTACTGAAACTGCACCTCATGTACTCAGTTTTGGTTCTACTAAGCCTAAAACCTTTCGATTCTAGAGTCCGCCTCCACAGCTCTAACTTTCTATTAACCCCCGCCCGACTATCGTCAATTAGCACCACATCATCCGCAAAGAGCATACACCATGGGATATCTCCTTGTATATCCCCTGTGACCTCATCCATCACCAAAGTAAAGAGATAAGGGCTCAAAGCTGACCCCTGGTACAGTCCTATTTTAATTGGAAAGTCATCGCTATCGCCATCACTTGTTCGAACACTTGTCACAACATTATCATACATATCCTTAATGAGGGTAATGTAATTTGTTGGGACTTTGTGTTTCTCCAAGGCCCACCACATGACATTCCGTGGTATCTTATCATACGCCTTCTCCAAGTCAATGAACACCATATGAAGATCCTTCTTCTTCTCCCTGTATCTCTCCATAAGTTGTCGTACCAAGAAGATGGCTTCCATGGTAGACCTCCCAGGCAGGAAACCAAATTGATTTTTGGTCACGCTTGTCAATCTTCTTAAACGGTGCTCAATGACTCTTTCCCATAGCTTCATTGTATGGCTCATCAACTTGATTCCACGGTAATTAGTGCAACTTTGAACATCCCCCTTGTTCTTGAAGATTGGCACTAATGTACTCCGCCTCCATTCTTCGGGCATCTTGTTAGACCGAAAAATAAGGTTGAAAAGTTTAGTTAGCCATACTATTGCTATGTCTCCAAGGCCTCTCCACACCTCGATGGGGATACCATCAGGGCCCATTGCCTTGCCTCCTTTCATCCTCTTCAAAGTCTCCCTAACCTCAGCCTCCTAGATACGCCGCACAAAGCATCGGCTGGTATCATCGGAGGAATCGTCTAGCTCAATGGTAGAGCTCTCATTCTCTCCATTGAACAGGTCGTCGAAGTACTCTCGCCATCTATGCTTGATCTCTTCGTCCTTCACGAGGAGTTGATCCGCTCCGTCCTTTATGTATTTGACTTGGTTGACATCCCTCGTCTTCCTTTCTCTCGTCTTCGCCATCTTATAGATGTCTCTTTCGCCTTCCTTCGTGTTTAGACGCTGGTAGAGGTCCTCATACGCCCGACCCCTTGCCTCGCTCACCGCTCGCTTTGCCGCCTTCTTTGCCCCCTTGTATATCTCCATGTTGGTTGCGCTCCTGTCTAGGTATAGGCGTCTGAAATAGTCCTTCTTCTCCTTAATAGCCTTCTGGACCTCAACGTTCCACCACCAGGTATCCTTAGCATCCCTTCTACTTCCCCTGGTCACCCCAAACTCCTCTGATGCAATCTTCCGAATGCAAGTCGCCATCCTCATCCACATACTGTTTGCATCGCCTCCTTCCTCCCAAGGGCCCTCCTTAAAAACCCTCTCCTTAAAAGCTTGAGCTGCCTCTCCCTTTAATTTCCACCACTTTGTTCTAGCAACTTTTGGGCGCTTATCCCGCTGGACACGAATCCAAAAACGGAAGTCAGCCACCACCAGCTTATGTTGATAGACAACACTCTCTCCAGGTATCGCCTTATAATCAAGGCAAGCGCGTCTATCTTCTCTTTGAGAGAGGACAAAATCAATCTGGCTAGAGTGTTGGCCACTACTGAAAGTCACTAGGTGGGATTCTCTCTTTCTAAAGAGGGTGTTAGCTACGACCATGTCGTAGGCTAGGGCGAAGCTTAAGACATCCTCCCCTTCTTGGTTCCTGATGCCATAGCCAAAGCCCCCATGCACCCCTTCAAAACCTATGTTAGATGTACCCACATGGCCATTGAGGTCTCCTCCTATGAAGAGCTTCTCACCAGTAGGTACTCTCCTAACCAAGTCCTCGAGACCTTCCCAGAACTCTCTCTTGGTGCTCTCGTTGTGGCCTACTTGCGGGCATACGCGCTGATAACATTGAGAACTAACTCCCCAACAACCAGCTTGACTAGGATAATCCGGTCTCCTTGCCTCTTGACGTCCACTACTCCATCCTTGAGGCTCTTGTTGATCAAGATGCCTACCCCATTTTTGTTTGAGGTTGTCCCCGTGTACCACAGCTTAAAGCCGGTATCCTCCACCTCCTTCGCCTTATGTCCCTTCCATTTGGTCTCTTGGACGCATAGGACATCAACACGCCTCCTTATCGCCGTATCAACTAACTCCCGTAACTTGCCCGTCAGGGACCCTACGTTCCAGCTACCTAAGCGGATCCTCCTAGGCTCGGCTAACTTCCTTACCCTCCGCACTCGTCGAGTCAAATGCGAAGACCCTTGCTCATTTTTCATTACACCCGGTGTCGATGCAGCGCGCCACTAAGGATGCGACGACCCGATCCTTGCTCACTTATCACCGTATCTAGATCAAGATACGGCGCACCACCAAGGGGGTGGTGGCCCGGCCCTTGCCCATTTGACACCACACCCGGGTTCCGATATGGCGCGTCGCTAAGAGGGTTACGCCCCAACGAGGTTCTTTTGGGTTTCATCTCCATAAGAGTGGCTGGGTTTTTTCCGTTGGCTTGCCAAGCCTATCACAACCCTCCTCCTTTATCCGGGCTTGGGACCGGCTATGTTGAGACAACATAGGCGGAGTTGCGTGAATTAATATCTATCTTACAAAAATTTGCAAGTGATCCTTGCATCAACACTAACCAAGCAAGTTTTTGTTCTTATATTGCTAATCATGTCTTGAGAGAAAAGATTTCTAGGTACAACCAAGAGGCTAAGATACCACCTAATCTTGGGGATATGTGGATACCTAAAGTACTAGTAACTATTGGAAAAGAGACACACCATGCCATACTTGATCTAGGATCTAGAGTCTCTGTTTTATCTAAAGAACTATATGAAGTGCTTGAATTGAAAAATCTTGAAAAATGCTCTATTGAACTAGCACTTGCTGATGACTCTATTTAACATGCTTTGGGAAAAGTAAGTGATGTTATGGTAGAGTTACATATGACTTTTGTGCCTGTGGATTTTCTAATCATGGATATGGGGAATAAAACCTCTAGTCCTATTATTCTTGGAAGACCTTTTCTTCGTACCACAGGTGCTATCATTGATTCAAAGGAAGGGAATGTAAAGTTTCAGTTTCCACACAAGAAGTGCATGGAACACTTTCCAAGGAAGAGGGAACCATCAAAGTTCAAGCTCTCTCATGAGCTTCGTCCACAATAAAACAACAAGTAAGAAGCCTAGCTATATGGCTATAAAGAAAGCGCTTTGCGGGAGGCAACCCGGTTATTTTTGTGTGTGATTTTTCTTTGTGTCCTCTTGGTGTAACAAGATATTTTGTGTCTAGTTAGGTTCTGGAGTTTTTAATAAAGTGCCAAGTTTACCCTTTTTGGTTTGAAAAAGTTGCTTATAGCGTTCGGAGATTTTATTCCTGCACAAGTCAGTGCACGGTATGATTTTTAATTCTTATTCTGTAACTCCGAATGTGCTCATATTTGAACTGTAGTTGCAACTTTTCATCCTCTGTATGCATGAATTGTTTCGGAATTTGCGAGAAAGTTTGGTAGGGTAGAAAAATACGTTTTGCTGCTGCTGTTTTTCTGGACAGATTCTGTCCCATTTTGTTGGATGCATGCTTTGAGCTTTTAAGTTGAATATTTTTGATCCAATTGAGTTTATGAGTAGGCATACAACATTATACACTTTCTGGACATGTCATATGAATTTTTGTTCAAGGATTATATGCAGCAAGGAACCTATTTGGTTATCACTATTAATGCACCCCACAGAAAAGAGATGGGAGAAACGGTGTTTTGAAGTTTTTTCACTGGGATTGGAGGAGATGCACCAAGAGCTATCCAAGGATGGTGAAGACCATAAGCTTGGGGATGTGAAGACAACCCCACTGGACCTACACACTCTCATTTGCACACGTCCAACTTCTGTTTTTCGATCGAAACACTTTATCGCATAAACTTGGATGTTACACTTTGTGAACTATCAATGAACATCCTTGTCTTGAATACTTGATATCACTTCATAAACTATTTGCATATTGCTACTCCTTTGAAGAATGAATCATTTGACTATATGTAGCAATAGTAATCATCTTATCCATTGTTAAGTATTAAATTGCAAAGTCCATGTTAGTTTTATCATCTTCATACTCGAGGACGAGAATGGATTAAGCTTGGGGATGTTGATGCATGTAAAATGCATACATGAACTTTGCACTTTAATTGCTTATATTCCAATCATATTTGCATCATATAAGGGTTATATCAATGTTTTATCATGATTTTGGAAATATCTTAATGATTTCCTATTTTTATGGAATTAACCCGGCACAGGCAGAAAACCCTAGTTTTGTATTTTAATGTTTCAGGGACCCAAACGTCAACGAAATCACCTGGAAATTTACGGGCGTCAATATTTGGAAGGAATAAGGACTACGGAAAAAGGAAGCAAGCAAACGGAGGCCCGAGGGCCAAACGAGGGGGGCCCACGCGGCCACAGTACCAAGCCGCGTGGGACCCACCCATTTGGGCCTCGTGGCTCCGTTGCCATCGGTCTTCGCTCCACCGCCTTCGTCTTGACCTAAAAACGCATATAAAAAAGGTCCCCCGACGTTCTCTGGAAGGAGCGCCGCACAAACACAGAAACACCAAAACGGAGATCAGGAGCTGCAGATTGGAGGGGGAAAATTCCGGCGGGGCGCTGCCGGCGTGGTCTCCATCTTCTCCATCGACTTCTCCACCGTCTCCATGATGAAGAGGGAGTAGTCCACCTCTGGACTATGGGTTTGTGGAAGTAACTTATGTATCTCTCCTCTCTTGAGCTTCACTAATTAGCACCGTATGAGGTGCTGAACATGATTACGGTCACCGTTGTAATACCTTTGTGGTGGATCTTTATGAGTTAATATATGCTTGAGATTGCAATGTTTGTTTCAGTTATGAGTATAGATGCATATTATGTACCCCGTTCTTGTCTACTTGTTTTGATCAAGCATGTTTATGAGAGCGTGTGTGGGGGAACGTGTGTATTAGTTGGAGTAACGGGGGGTGGCTAGTGCAGTGAACGTGAGAGAAAGTTCTGCGATCCACTTTGGTATCTTTACCTTACTTTGTTGCCTCACTAGGGATAAACTAAAATACCATGCTACCGGGACGTGGGTGTGACCATTGCCACTACTCCATGACTAGATCTAGCATGTTCTTATTTTCACTTCATGTCATGATACTTAATGCTATACTCTGAGTTATGTTAATTACTGAGGTGTTATGATTTAGTTCGCATCTTGGTGGAGTATAAGAGAGGTTAATAACCAAAAGATCTCTATGTTAGGACGTGATGCCCATATATCTAAGTAACTTGTTATCAAACCCTGTGTTGCAATCTCATATGTTAACTATGTGTGTTCCATTGTCTCCACTTTATAAAGAGAGAGTGCATTTGTGAAACCATGAACCCCAGTCCCTTTTTAATCATAAGAAACACCTTTCCAACACCATATACCACTTTTCTATTTTCAGCCATCATTAAATCCGAAAATACAAAAATACTTTTCATCTTGCATACATCATTCAAAAACCCAAAAATATCATTTATCATTGCATCCACCATCATTGCATATTTATTTCTTGTTTGCATTGCATAACTATCCTGATATCATTCTTACACCTTGTGCTTGACAACCACAGGTGAGGTTGAGGACCAAAACATCTAACCTTGTTTTGTAGGTAACCAAAAGAAGGATAAGAAGATAAATCTACCACTTCAGATTCCCCGAGAGTTCGATATTAAACCCTCGAGTCACCCCTCGTGGGGAAAACTGTCTTCCACTTACTATACACTCTGCACTTGGAGTCTCAACCTAATCCCGTTTATTTGTGCAGGCATCAAGACTTGCTCTTCGAGATCATCAGGGAGCCACAATATTCTGACAAGTGGGACCCACAGGTCGCTAATATGATGGTGACGATGCGCCTATTTTTGTCACTTTTGTAATAGGACGAAATTTTCAAAATTTCAAAATATTTTTGAAAATTTGCAAACAAATATATTTGAATAAAACATATAAAATGGCAGGAAAAATATTATATCATAAATGGTGTCACACGTAGTATATGTGTCTGACTGACACTAAGATTCAGAAGACAGATTACAATAATGTAAACAAAAGAAAGAAATAAAAGTATGATGAGGAATCCAGCCGGATGATGGCGTAGTTGATTAGATGCCCTGGGATGGTGGCTGGGAAGTCCTTAAGAGCACACTAAGCACGGCATCCATTTCTTGCTGCCTCTTTTCATCAGCCAAAGTCTTTTCTTCTTGGGCTTTCTTCAGCGCTTCAAGTTCTTCTTCCTGCTTCCTTTTGAGTTCTTCAAACTTCTGATCATGTGCTTGCATTCTTGCCTCCATCTCAGTGTGATACCTTTCAGCTGACTCTATGGAGTTCTGCTCCTGATCTCCAAGCTTATGTTCTAACTCTCGGATGCGTGTTGCTGAAACAGAAGACTTCCTGGAGCTTGATACGACGCCCAATCTTGGTAGGAATGTGCTGTTGCTGGGGGTGGATGCTTCCTTTTCCCTCAGAACTTGTTGAATAATTTGGACATCAGTCAATCCAGGTTCATCTTCATTGGAAGCTGCCGCTTTTAGTGCGCCATTTTATCCTGCATAAAGATTAAAATCATTCCATGGAAAGCATACAGAAATGGATGATATTACTTTTGTACTAATATGAAATATTACTTACATAAGCAGTTTTTGCTTCAGTGCTCATAATGTCATCCTTGTTAGTGTGGGTTATTCTATAAAATTCAATTGGAGAGGTTTCCTCTTCCTGTTGCTTAGCCTTCTGTTAGAACAAATGTAGAATGAACATTAGTATTGTGGATTGTGTATAACAGAAGTATAAGTACCATATGAAAATTTAAAGCACTTACAACATATTCGTAGTGTGCAACAAAGCTTCGAGATCCAGTGGTATGGTACTGTTTCACAGCAGCTCGATTCGTTTCATTTGTTGCACACACTCCCTATGGTGATCAGTAGATACATTTTAGTAATCTAGAGAGACAATTGTAAGAAATCAGTGGGCGTATGTGAAAGGAATAAGAAATATGTACCTGGTACTTCTCATCAAACCATCTGTTCACAAGTTCCTTCTAGCTGTTCTCTTCTACATTATCCAGCTTTTTGAGATATGCTTGCTCAACAGTAAGATTTTTAATTTTGGGCCAGTTATCCTTCTTAAGCCTATACCAAAACTAGTGAATACTAACTTGTAGCATATCACTGCACACTTCTTGGGCCACTTCATCATTTTGTCCATTGTGAACTTGCCCTACAAAAAAGTTATGCATTATTCTAATTATCATTATGTCAACAATAATACAAGACCGCGTCCTAGCTAACTGAAAAAACGCTAACAGATAACTAAGCCTGAAACTCCCTAACTGAATCTAATCCAGCCGTTGTCGACAACAGCGTGAAATGCTACAGTGATCTTCGACAGCAGTTTCAGACTTATTAGAATTCAGACAGCGAGCAGGGTTTGATCAACAATGTAATCATCATCATCATCATCATTATGTCAACAATAATACAAGACCGCGTCCTAGCTAACTCAAAAAATGTAACATACTTATAGGAAATAATTAGGTTAAACACAATGTGTTGACTCACCGCTATTGTATTTATAGCACTAGGAATGACATGTCTCAGAGATGCGTCTTTCTTGTACTGCTTCCAGTGTGTTGCAAGCGGCATCTTGGCATGGATATGAATACCAACCTCACTGCTAAGTTTTGTTGATTGGATATGATTTTGGGTCTCCTCACGCCAGGAGTGAAGTCAATTCGCATCTTGTTGCCACCATTTCTTCTTCTGTACTCGTGTAGACCGTGACCCATTGTAGGTCTGCGTCCACCTCTCTTTCTCTTTGAACGATTAGTGGTTGTCAATGCCTCTGAAATCGACAAATGAAATGGTTAAATTTAAAGAATAAATTGGAGCTATCAAGATATAGTCACTTTAAAGTTCAGACTTTATTACCTTGCTGTTGAACGTTCACAATTTGATTTTCCTGAGGAGAGCTGTTGTCTTGAGATGTGATGTTGTGGGTAGGGGAGAGTTCTTCTGTAGTGTTCTCATCAACAGTGGTCGTAGGAAAATCAGATGCCCCATCCTCTGTTTCACATGGAGTTCTTGATCTTGTTGCAATGTTGGATGGTGGCACTGGAACTCTAGAACGCTTCTTCTGGGTTGAAGAACCACCGAGAACCTGCAAGGATAGTAGATCAAACATTAGTATGAATCAAATTAGCATGTATTTTGTATGAAAGTCCATATATTGTTCAATAGACCTGAGACGAAGTTTTGCCGCCATTGCGCGCATCCTCATGTGCAGCAAGCTCAACTTCAGCATTGGACATCTCTTCATGATTAGGTTCATAGGCAGGGTCAACTTCTACTTCATTGTCTTGGCAGTCAGTGTTTTTCGCTTTGCTCGTTGTCCCTTGTTGTACCCCACCGTACACTAAGGAACGTGCAAAATCACCAAACTTTGCTTGATTGGTGGGATCAAATTGTGTGTCCACCTTACCAAATTGTGCCTGCAACTTTTCTGTCATACGAACAAAGTTTTCTTGCATCTGTTTATCCCTTTGAAGGTCATATGCCGCTTTTATGGGTTTTTCTGCATCAACTGAAAAAGAAAAACATTTGTTTAATTTTGATGCACTTACTAGGAAATATTGGATTGAACAAATGCAAGCGAAGTTGACATAAAATGAATAAAATTCAGTCATTTAATTTCCAATCAGATAACAGAATGTATTCATTGAATTACAACTAAAGATGAATAAAAATAGCAATCTCACAGAAACTGATCTCCGCAACATCTACGACGTGGGATGTCAGAACTCGAACAGCTAGTAGAGGTAAAACCCTAATCTAGCAATGTCGTTCAAATCATGAATGCATCTTGTATGAATCACGTACAAATCTTGTTCACCAGAACGCAGAAATCATGTGTATCGTGCCCTCATCTAAAATAGACGTAGTGAGAAGTAATAGTTGTGATCGAATGATTACCTTTCCGTTTGTTGATGAGCTTCCTCGGCGTACTAGTGCTTCCATCCCGGACCTTGCCGCTGGCTGATCGACGGGAGCCAGCCATGGCTTCGACCAGGGAGATCGGCGAGATGGCATGAACGGCGGGCGCAACCACCGGATCTGGGTTAGCACTAGACGATGAGGCAGGGTCGGGAGTTAAGATGCACGTAAATCAGGGGGAGGCACGACGTATATAAGGGAGGGGCAAATATTTGATTGGCGGGTGCGGGGGGAGTAGTGGAGGGAATGAAAAATTGGGGCAATTTTGGTGCGGAACAAAATATTTGGAGGGAACTTTGTTTACCCGTGAAAGAAAAAAAAAGGAGGAACCATGTCAAAGTTCCAAAATTATACGCGTAGATATATCATTTTCTTTGAAGAAAAAGGCCAGAAATTGAAAAAATGAAAATTGGTCAAATTCATGCAAAAATAATTTTGAACTCACATGAGTCATGCAATGTTTGTACAATCATGTAGAAAATATGTAAACAAAGTTTTGGTCAAGTTGGATGCACAAGGTTCACTTAGGAGGGCATTTTGGGCATTTTTGTCAAAACATCGAGGCCGAAAGCTGGATGAACCCTTCCAAGATTTGTGTTGTGGTGTATCATCAACACTGTTGCAGGCAAGGATCGTGATTGTTGATTTTTTTTATTTGCATAGCACTTGTGAAACCTAATGGGGTCAAACCAACATGGGTTTGGTCGACATCGATCATGTCGTTTATGGGGCATCTTTGAAGAAAGGTGCACATAGGAGATCCAGATCGACCTCAATTTTTTTTGATTGGTCATGCACACATACTAGGTGGGCTTGCAGAGTTTCAGATTTTTCTAACAATTTCAAGTGTGCCTATCATTTTCTTTGAAGAAAAAGGCCAGAAATTGAAAAAAATGCTTGAAAATTGGTCAAATTCATGCAAAATAATTTTGAACTTACATGAGTCATGTAATGTTTGTAGAATCATGTAGAAAATATGTAAACAAAGTTTTGGTCAAGTTGGATGCACAAGGTTCACTTAGGAGGGCATTTTGGGCATTTTTGTCAAAACATCGAGGCCGAAAGCTAGATGAACCCTTCCAAGATATGTGTTGTGGTGTATCATCAACACTGTTGCAGGCAAGGATCGTGATTGTGGGCTTTTTATTTGCATAGCACTTTGATACGTGCATTTTATATCATCATTTATATAACTTTTAGTATCAAACTAGAATGTTATTTGCATGATTATATGATTGTTTCTACATGTTTTAGATGATTTTGGGGACTTTCATACAAAGTCCCTATTTTTGGTATTTAATTTCTGGGAGGCAGAAAACCTCCTTTTTCTTGTCTTTAATGTTTCAGGAGCTACAGGAACTCAAATAATAAAAGGAAAAATACTGCGTCAGTTTTTCATCGGGAGAAAGGCAGAGGGAAGAAGACCGAAGAGAGGAGAGCCACGAGGGCCAAATGGGGGTGGCCCACGCGGCCCATGTACCTGGCCGCGTGGGACCCACCAAAAGGTGCCTCGGGCACCTCCTCGCCTGGGGCTTTTTATCGACGCCTTCGTCTCGCCCGAAAAGTAACGCCCTAATTTTTCCAAGTCCATCCGAGGTCGCGGCGGCGGCGAAACTCCTGATCCCTTCCGAGGGGGGTCAGATCCTGCTGCTCCGGAACTCCGGAGAAGGGGGAAATCATCGTCATCGTCATCACCTCTCCTCCTTGGCGTGGGAGGAGGCCTCTACATCATCACCCCCATCAAGACCAGCACCATCACCATCATCATCACCGTGATCCACTCCGTTCCCCTCGCAGTTTGAGAGTTGCTATACCCTAGATACTTGTCTTGTGCTACTATTCATGTTTGTGATTGAGTACTTGTCATTATTTGGTGGTGAAGTTATAATTTCAGATTGTGTTGTACCACTTATGCCACTGATTATGATCATGTTCGCACGTTGTGAGTAGTTCCCGTATGTTCCTGAGGGCATAGGATGAATTGGCATTGATTTATATATGACATGTGTTGGTATTTTGTCAAGAGTTTATCTTTTATGTGATTCTATGATGGTGTTGTGCGAACGTCGACTGCACAACACTTCACCTTTATGGGCTCATAGGAGAACACCGTAGTGTAATGAATTGATGGAGACTTGGGAGGACACGTAAACCTGAGACCGAGTCATGAAGTTATATTATGAGGGTATTAGTATCGGGGACCTTAGAGTGTAATGCTATGGTGGGACTTTAGGTCTTAATAATTCTTGTGCAGTCATTTGCTTGGCCACATGATCCATCATAAGGGGTTGTAGTTTATTTATTTAGCTATACCTAATTATGGCTCCGTCCAAAGAGGATTAAAACTTGACAAGATATTCAACGTGTTGTTTAATAAATCTCTATGCCTAGCATCATCCATGCCGCCCTCGGGAACGTTTGCCACATATAAGTTACACATCACTTGAGCTTGTCCTTTTGCCACATAAGAGGATTGGGCTTTCTCTCTTTGAGAGCTTTCACTTGCTACTATCTGTTATCTGCTTGCAATTATACAACTGAAAATACCAAAAACACTGCATCTTTTATTGTTTTATTTATCAATCTTACTAACCAATACCTTCAGCTCCTCGTGGGTTCGACAACCTTTTCTAATTGAAAGGTACTACAATTGATCTCCTGCACTTGGGAGCCATCAAGATACTTTTCTGGCGCCGTTGCCGGGAGCGTAGCGCTATTGGTAAGAAGTTTGGTAAGGAAACTTGAAAGCTGTTTATCTCATTGTTACTATGGCATTTATGAATCGTGCCTCGCTGCATCTTGCTCTATATGAAAGTGCTTATGCCACTACTGCAAAGGTGGTTGAAACTGCTGTGCCTGAGATACCTAAAGTGGGATATAAAATTCCCATGGGTCATGTTAAAAGAGTTATGAAAAATCCATTTACAGGAGATGGAACTAAGTCGGCACGCGAGCACATGGAAATAATTGAGGACATATGTGGCTTATTCAGACTACCTGGTATTTCAGAGGATCAGGTAAAAAGGAAGCTATTGTATTTGTCTTTATCTGGTAATGCTCGTGATTGGTACAGGTCTTTGGATGAAGAGGTCCAGAATGAATGGAGTATCTTGAGGAAGGTTTTCTTTCTTAAATATTTTACTCCTAAAGAAGCTTATGATAACCGCTGCTATATATTCAATTTCTGGCCACATCTGGGAGAGAGTATTACTCAAGCTTGGGGGAGGTTAAAGGAACTCCTTCGCAAGAATCCATGTCATGATCTTACAAGGAAACTTATATTGATAAACTTTTATGTGAGACTACCTATGAAGCACAAGGAGATTCTGGATAATTCATCTGGTGGAAGTTTTACTAATAACACTGAAGAAGAAGCATGGAATTTATTGGAGACTATTTCTGAAAATACTAGCCACTGGGATCTTGATAAAGGTAATGAGCCATATTTTGATTATAATATTCATGTGTAGAGAATTTCTCTACTTCTATTCTGTTTAAAAATCTGAGTGATACTTTTGGTCTTGATCCTTATGTTATAATTGAAATAGCTAAAGGTTTTGCTGATCATATCTGTGTTCCAAAAAGTGGATTTGAAGTTTATGTTGAACCTGTTAAACAATCTATTGTTGTTCCTAAAGTTATTAAACAGGTTGAACCAATGTCATCTGTGACAATTGAGGAGTATGTTGAACCACCTCCATTTCCAAACCAAGTTAAGGAGAATTTACTTAAAGCTGTTACTAACAAGAGTAACAAAAGATGTTCTCAGCCTTATGAACAGGTGGAAGTCAACACTCAAATTTCTGTTATCAAGCAACTAAATGAAGAAGACCCAGTGGATGTTTATCTATGTGAAGATGCTACCAAAGTCATCAAAGGTAATTCGGCCAAAGTTGGGAAACCTGTTATATCATGCTCTATTGGGACTTCAAGTTATCATGGTCTATGTGATATTGGAGCAAGTATTAGTGTCATTCCATATTCTCTTTATCTTGAGATCAAGCCTGATATTGATCCCATTGTTATGGAAGAGACAGGTATGACAATTCAACTTGCTAATAAAGATTATATTAGTCCATTTGGAATTGTTAGAGATGTTGAAGTATTGATTGGCAAAATAAAATACCCTGCTGATTTTATTGTGCTTGGTTGTCCTCAAGATTCATTTTGTCCTATCATTTTTGGTAGACCTTTCTTACATACTGTTGGTGCTGAAATTAATTTGCCTAAAGAGAAAGTGTTTATTAAATGTGCTGGTGAGAAACTTGAATTTAACTTTTCCAAATTTGCTGATAAACATGTTGAGAAAGAGCCAATTCCTAATAATTTAATTGAAACTCTTGCTCATATAGCTGTAGCTTCAACTGATGTTGTAGAACGTTATATGCTTAATCAAGATGAACCATTTAATGATGAGGAAAAAGAGGCTTTGGAACAAATATTATGGCAACAACCACCACAATTACAATTGCATATCCCACCTGATAATTTAGGAGTGCTACCACCACCTAAAGGGGATCCTAGTTTTGAATTGAAACCTTTGCCTGCAAATCTGAAATATGCATATTTGGATGAGAAGAGCATATATCCTGTCATTATTAGTGCTAACCTTTCAGCTGAAGAGGAAGAGAAATTACTTGATGTGCTAAAAGCTCACCGACCAGCCATTGGATACTCTCTTGATGATCTTAAAGGTATAAGCCCCGCTCTATGTATGCATAAAATTAATCTGGAGGAAGATGCAAAACCTGTTGTTGATTTTCAACGCCGCCTCCATCCAAAAATGAAAGAAGTGGTAAGGAAAGAGGTAATAAGACTTATTGAAGCTGGTATCATTTATCCTATAGCTGACAGTAAGTGGGTTAGTCCTGTTCATTGTGTTCCTAAAAAGGGTGGAATGACTGTTGTTCCAAATGAAAAGGATGAACTTGTGGCTCAACGTACTGTAGTTGGTTATAGGATGGTTATTGATTTCAGAAAATTGAATAAAGCAACTCGAAAAGATCATTATCCATTGCCATTTATTGATCAAATGCTAGAAAGGTTGTCTAAACACTCTCACTTTTGCTATCTAGATGGTTATTCAGGTTTCTCGCAAATTCCTGTCCATAAGGATGATCAAGAAAAGACCACTTTTACTTGCCCATATGGTACTTTTGCTTACAGGAGAATGCCATTCGGTTTATGTAATGCTCCTGCTACTTTTCAAAGATGCATGAATGCTATATTTGCTGATTATATTGAAAAGATAATGGAGGTTTTTATGGATGATTTTTCTGTGTATGGTACTTCCTTCGATAATTGCTTGTTCAACCTTAACAAAGTTTTACAGCGTTGTGAAGACCAACACTTGGTTCTTAATTGGGAGAAGTGTCACTTCATGGTTACTGAGGGTATAGTTCTTGGGCATAAGATTTCTGGAGAAGGAATAGAAGTTGATCCAGCAAAGATTGAAGCTATTGAAAAACTACCATATCCAAGGGACCTCAAAGGTATAAGAAGTTTTCTTGGGCATGCAGGTTTTTACCGTAGGTTCATTAAGGATTTCTCCAAAATATCAAAACCTCTAACCAATCTTCTGCAAAAGGATGTTCCTTTCTCTTTTAATGATGATTGCATTGAGTCCTTTAATATTTTGAAGAATGCTTTAATCACTGCTCCCATTATTCAACCTCCTGATTGGAACTTGCCTTTTGAAATTATGTGTGATGCTAGTGATTATGCAGTTGGGGCTGTTTTGGGCCAACGTGTTGATAAGAAACTGAATGTTATTTATTATGCTAGTAGAACACTTGATGCTGCTCAAAAGAATTATGCTACAACTGAGAAAGAATTTTTAGCAGTACTGTTTGCTTGTGACAAGTTTAGACCTTATATTACTGATTCAAAAGTCACAATACATACTGATCATTCTGCTATTAAATACTTGATGAATAAGAAAGATGCTAAGCCTAGACTAATAAGATGGGTACTTCTATTGCAAGATTTGATTTACATATTGTTGATAGGAAAGGGGAGGATAATCAAGTTGCTGATCATCTCTCTAGGATGGAAAGCATACCTGATGATCCTATTCCTATTAATGATAGCTTTGTTAATGAACAACTTGCAATTGTTAATGTTTCTAGTGCTAAAGTTGCATCTCCTTGGTTTGCCAACTATGCAAATTTTATTGTTGGTAAAGTTTTGCCTCCACACTTCACTTCTCAACAAAGAAAGAAATTCTTTTATGATCTTAGACATTATTTTTGGGATGATCCTTTCCTCTATAAGAAAAGTGTGGATGGTATTATTAGACGTTGTGTACCTGAGCATGAACAACAGGCTATTATAAGAGATTGTCATGACAGTCCCTATGGAGGGCATCATGCAGGAGATCGCACAGGAGCAAAGGTATTACAATCTGGTTTCTATTGGCCTACTTTATTTAAGGACTGTGCTGAATATGTTAAATCTTGTGATAAATGTCAAAGA
Organism: Poa pratensis; assembly: GCA_947311845.1. Taxonomy (NCBI): domain Eukaryota; kingdom Viridiplantae; phylum Streptophyta; class Magnoliopsida; order Poales; family Poaceae; genus Poa; species Poa pratensis. Next base: position 32,708,040 of record CAMZMU010000081.1, read on the forward strand.
GTAGGAAACATTGGTAGGAGGAATGAAATGCCTATGAATTATTCATTGCCACTTGAACCATTTGATGTGTGGGGTTTTGACTTTATGGGTCCTTTCCCAGAATCAAAGACAAAGCATACTCACATTTTGGTTGCAGTTGACTATGTTACAAAGTGGGTGGAAGCAATTCCAACCAAAAGTGCAGATCATGCCACAGCAATGAAGATGCTCAAGGACATCATTTTCCCCAGGTTTGGTGTTCCTAGGTTCTTAATTACTGATGGTGGTTCTCATTTCTTGCATGGTGTTCTTAGAAAAACTTTGGCAAAATATGATGTTAACCATAGAATTGCATCTCCTTATCATCCTCAAACAAGTGGGCAAGTTGAATTAAGCAATAGGGAAATTAAACTCATTTTGGAAAAGACAGTGAATAAGTCTAGATCTGATTGGCCAATTAAGATTAATGATGCTTTGTGGGCTTATAGAACTGCTTTTAAAAATCCTATGGGAATGTCTCCTTATAAAATGGTTTATGGAAAAGCTTGTCACTTACCTGTTGAACTAGAACATAAAGCTAGATGGGCTATTAAACAACTGAACTTTGATTTTAAAACTGCGGGAGAAAAGAGAATTCTTGACCTAAACCTACTTGACGAATGGAGAAATGAAGCTTATGAAAGTGCCAGGATGTTTAAAGAAAAAGTTAAGATTTGGCATGACAAGAAAATTAAGAAAAAGGAATTCAAAGTAGGTGATCAAGTTTTATTGTACAACTCTCGTTTCAAGTTTTCTGCAGGGAAGCTAGCTTCAAAGTGGCAGGGACCATTAGTGATACAGGAGGTGTACCGTTCAGGAGCTATCCGTCTTCACGGTGACATGAAAGGTAAACCTCATGTAGTCAATGGACAACGCCTTAAACCTTATATTGCAGGAAAGAGCTTCATCGGAAGGGTGGAGGAGTTGAATTTACAAACACCGGAGAGGTAATTGAGAGAAACCGTGCAGTTTCAGAAACCCAAATCAATAGAAGGTAACTTACTGTTGGAAAGTTTCTCGGAATTGCATAAAATTTTACGGAGGTCAATTTTTATGGAAATCATCGTATGGGACAAGAAAACTGGACGAAACGGAGACCCGAGGGAGAAAAGAGAGGGGCCCACGCGGCCCATGTACCTGGCCGCGTGGGGCTGTCCCTTTTCCACCTCGGAGTCCTTTTTCGTCTCGTTTTCGATCCCGACGCTTCGCCTTGACCCAAAAACTCTCAATATATACCCCTCTCTGTCGATCTAATCTCGCACCGAGCGTTCTCGAGCGATTCTTTCTTTTGCTGTTTCTGCCTGTCAGGTTTTTAGCCATGTCTTCGGGAGACTCCTACCAATGCTCCTCCATGGACGACGATGATGATGAACTCGATGGGTACAGCCCCACGTCCATATGGAGGAGGAATAGGAAGAGGAAGGACTACTCCGACGATGAAGACTACAAGCTTGATGAAGAGGAGATGGACAAGCAAGAAGCTGAAGAAGAAGAGCACAAGCCCTCCGTCGACATCGCGCCCTTGGCGACAGCACCTCCATCACCCATTGCTGTTGCCGGCGTGAGGGTGAACCACTCTCTTGGAAACAAGAGGCGGGGCGCGCATGCAGACCGGAGGGAAGGTTCCCAGGCGCTTCCTTGCGAGCAAAAACGTAGCTTCTACTCTTATTGACAGGGAATTTCAGCGCACCACTCAAGAGAACTATCCTGGTGAATGGGATCGCAAGATCCCAACAAGAAGGTGCCAAGCCCGAGTGGAAGCCTTGCAAAGAGTCGGTGGAGAAGAATCTCATGCAAAAACTGGGAGAAGCCGCAAAAGAGTTCGAAAAAGCTTACAACCTCATGATGAAGATCATTGGGGATCTTGAAGATAATTATTATGAAGGCAATGTGAAAGAAGAGAGGGTTCTAGCAAGACACCAAGCTTGGGGGAGTTCCATCTAGTCTTTCTCTTTATCAATCTATCATATCTATCTAGTCATGGTGTGCTTTGCTTTTATCGATTAGTTATCAATATCTCTTAGGCGTGTGTGAGCTCATGGAGCATTATCATGTATCCCTATCTTATGGTTTATCAATGAATATTAAAGTATGGTGTCATCCATGATTCTCTTGTTTGGGGATTTATGGGTAACACTCATGCAAATGAGCGTGGCATATTTAGAATTTCAATCACATCTTGCCTTGAAATTAATTAACTTGAGTATGTTGGACAATTATAGAATTATCTCAATATAGAAGAAGTAAAAAGACTTGTGAATTAATAGTTTGAGGTTAAGATATAGTCTTGTAGGATAAGAAGTTGAGAAGACTTAATGAAAAGGATATAAAACACTCTTGTTACAACCTAGTATCTTTTGAGCAAATTAATGATCATGGATATTTCAATACTTATGCTCTTGAATGTGAATGAAAGGAAGGCACCTGAAATTTCAGCTAGCCATGGAAAGTGTAAGAAAAGGGTTGTGTAGAGCATGGGAACTTGATTGAGATATCCATGACTAAAGTTTGCACTAGTTACTAGTCAAGCAAGAGTGATAACAATTTTTATATCTATCTGTCTTTTCATTTGTCTTCTTTTGAACTTGTTATCCAATGAGAGTTTATCTTGTCTTTGAATTTCAGCAAAGTATAAAAGATTATAATGCTTGCCATGAAGAGCAAAAGCATGTGAAAAACAATATGATTCGATTGTCCAACATACAATGGTTATTTGCTTTCAAAAGTAAGGGGTGATTGCTAGAGTTCTACTTATGTTGCCCTCATATGTATGAGTTTTAGATCATTAATCTTATCTTGCAATTGAATATGATGATGATACAATGCCCGTATTTATTTATCAACCATAAGTCCATTGATGCATGTAATGATCTATGTCCTTACTTACTCGAGGACGAGTAAAGGTTTAAGCTTGGGGGAGTTGATACGTGCATTTTATATCATCATTTATATAACTTTTAGTATCATACTAGAATGTTATTTGCATGATTATATGATTGTTTCTACATGTTTTAGATGATTTTGGGGACTTTCATACAAAGTCCCTATTTTTGGTATTTAATTTCTGGGAGGCAGAAAACCTCCTTTTTCTTGTCTTTAATGTTTCAGGAGCTACAGGACTCAAATAATAAAAGGAAAAATACTGCGTCAGTTTTTCATCGGGAGAAAGGCAGAGGGAAGAAGACCGAAGAGAGGAGAGCCACGAGGGCCAAATGGGGGTGGCCCACGCGGCCCATGTACCTGGCCGCGTGGGACCCACCAAAGGTGCCTCGGGCACCTCCTCGCCTGGGGCTTTTTATCGACGCCTTCGTCTCGCCCGAAAAGTAACGCCCTAATTTTTCCAAGTCCATCCGAGGTCGCGGCGGCGGCGAAACTCCTGATCCCTTCCGAGGGGGGTCAGATCCTGCTGCTCCGGAACTCCGGAGAAGGGGGAAATCATCGTCATCGTCATCACCTCTCCTCCTTGGCGTGGGAGGAGGCCTCTACATCATCACCCCCATCAAGACCAGCACCATCACCATCATCATCACCGTGATCCACTCCGTTCCCCTCGCAGTTTGAGAGTTGCTATACCCTAGATACTTGTCTTGTGCTACTATTCATGTTTGTGATTGAGTACTTGTCATTATTTGGTGGTGAAGTTATAATTTCAGATTGTGTTGTACCACTTATGCCACTGATTATGATCATGTTCGCACGTTGTGAGTAGTTCCCGTATGTTCCTGAGGGCATAGGATGAATTGGCATTGATTTATATATGACATGTGTTGGTATTTTGTCAAGAGTTTATCTTTTATGTGATTCTATGATGGTGTTGTGCGAACGTCGACTGCACAACACTTCACCTTTATGGGCTCATAGGAGAACACCGTAGTGTAATGAATTGATGGAGACTTGGGAGGACACGTAAACCTGAGACCGAGTCATGAAGTTATATTATGAGGGTATTAGTATCGGGGACCTTAGAGTGTAATGCTATGGTGGGACTTTAGGTCTTAATAATTCTTGTGCAGTCATTTGCTTGGCCACATGATCCATCATAAGGGGTTGTAGTTTATTTATTTAGCTATACCTAATTATGGCTCCGTCCAAAGAGGATTAAAACTTGACAAGATATTCAACGTGTTGTTTAATAAATCTCTATGCCTAGCATCATCCATGCCGCCCTCGGGAACGTTTGCCACATATAAGTTACACATCACTTGAGCTTGTCCTTTTGCCACATAAGAGGATTGGGCTTTCTCTCTTTGAGAGCTTTCACTTGCTACTATCTGTTATCTGCTTGCAATTATACAACTGAAAATACCAAAAACACTGCATCTTTTATTGTTTTATTTATCAATCTTACTAACCAATACCTTCAGCTCCTCGTGGGTTCGACAACCTTTTCTAATTGAAAGGTACTACAATTGATCTCCTGCACTTGGGAGCCATCACACTTGTGAAACCTACTGGGGTCAAACCAACATGGGTTTGGCCGACATCGATCATGTCGTTTATGGGGCATCTTTGAAGAAAGGTGCACATAGGAGATCCAGATCGACCTCACTTTTTTTTGAGTGGTCATGCACACATTCTAGGTGGGCTTGCAGAGTTTCAGATTTTTCTGACAATTTTAAGTGTGCCTTCCATAAGACAACTTTCGAAGCTACATTGACAACCCAAGAAGGATTTTCTTTCATTGTAAAGGTTACCAACAAAGCTGGTATAACCTACGTGAATGGAAGATTTTGGAATGAATTTGCTAGGGTTTACAATTTTGAGGTTGGCATGGAGTTACTTTTCAAAAATGACTCTATTGGACAGCAAACTGTTGTCATAACTGGAACTGACCCAGTCGTCCATCCATGTAAGTTTAATGCATCTTTTATTACGTTACTAATTAATGCATCTTGTATTATTGTTCAAGTAGTGATGATTACATTGTTACCTCAAATTAATCCTGTTGTATTAATCTTGCAGCGTACTACCAGTTGTCCTGTACCAAACGTGACATTGTTGACTCACTGTCTTCTACTGACGGAACATGATAAATTGGAGGATGATGCATACGGTGATTCTTCAGGTGGACAACATGGAATACCTTGTTGACTACCACGATGCTGGAGATTTTGATGAAGGAGCACTTGTTGTCCCAATGTTGCATACTCTTAACTGGACAAACAGTGACAATTACAACAAACATGTGGTAACTACTAATAACCTCTTTTGTAATTTGCGAAGTACTCTTTTTTGCTTCATTAAATATTGTTGACCCTAACTATTTCGATGCAACAGAAAATCACAAGCCGTTTGGTTCCTAAAGGAATGGAACAATATGGTCAGATCAAGATTGTGTGTCACCCGCGTACTTTGGTGACGGCGTCATATGCAATTTCTTCTGACGATGGTCGTCTCTGCGTCAGTGGCTGGAAGGAGTTCATGATGAAGGAAAGTCACCTGAAGATGGGTGACAAGATGTTATTCTTGCTCTACCTGGGAAATGCAGGGGTTTACTTGTTTGCTTCTCATGAGCCTGAAATTAATCTGGAGTAGTCATTCAGAGCGTTCATGCTCCTGTGTCCAGCTATGCAGCACATTGCTAGCTTAATATGTTGGAAATATGACCTAGAGGCAATCATATTGATGATGATATTTCCACATGTTTATGAATATCTGACAAAAGAATAATTGTCATTCTGTCCCTTGAATATACTATCATGATATTAGTTAATGAATATGTGATTCATTTGTGAAACTCATTATCTCTATGATGTTATTCTAAATAGGTTCCTGGTCAACAATCATATGAGGGAGGCATATGATTTAGTGACTAGCACATGTATTGATGGATGATCATGTTTCACGGATCATTGACATGGAGATGTCTGTCAATAATGTGGACTCATGTTAGGAACATGGAGTTGGACTGACCCACCATGAGACACTGTGAGAATATCTATTCTTTCATGTCATCAGCTGATCTCATACAATGTGTATGCTGATTCCTTAGACCTGAGATCTTCGCATGTACTTGGGAAGTGTAAGGCCTTACTTTGGGGCTATCAAACGCTACACCGTGAAAGGTAGCTATAAAGGTAGCTTTCGGGTTTGTCACGAAACATGCTGCGAGTCATGGTTGATCAAGATGGGATTTGCTCCTCCGTACATGCGAGAGATATATCTTGGCCACTCGAATGACCGGATCCAGAAAAATGTATGGCCATACTCTCGGTTAAGTGTTAACCGTGTTTCAGGGATTCCGTGTCATGGAAATCGAGAAAGATGATCGAGCTATTACAAGGATGACAAGTTCTCACCTTGAGCTTAATCAATATCGCGAGGCAAAGGGAGAAAGTATACAATATTGTGGAAGGTTCGTCCGATATGATCTTTACGTGTATTTGGGAGTCGGCACGTCTTGCTGGAAGCCGCTACCGATTATTGGTCGAGTAGTGTACTCGTGACATGTCCATCTGTACGTGAACCTATAGGGTCACACACTTAAAGGGTATGGAACAGAGTTTGGATATGATCCAACTCTTATTGGGTTTATAGTGCTAATGGGCCTCTAATGTAGGAGCCCATGAGGAGGACTATATATAAGAGAGGAGTGGGCAGCCTAGAACACACCAGTGCAAACCCTAGCCGCCGCACTCTCTCCACCCAGCCCGCGTCATCGGTGCTAGCACCCCGACTGCGGTGTTCCATCCCTGTATGTGTGGATACCTTGGAGGCGCCACACTTGGGGCGCTTGGACGATCCGTTCATGGGATCCGCGAGGTGCTGTTCGTGGGATCACGAGGAGGAGTAGTACGACTACACGGCATCGACGTGCGACATCGACAGTCTTCCGCTGCACTGCGCGTCCAGAGGTAAATCATGGCTCCGTGATCGATTACTTACAGGGTTCCCGGGACGATCGAGGTAGGATTTTTTTGATTTGTGCTAGTGTAGCCTACCTCGATTCCCTACAGTGGTATCAGAGCCATCCTGTTTAGTCTTCGATTCGGAGCAGCGGCACAAGGAGTTGTGCGGCGGCGGATTTGATCCGGAGTGGCGGCGCAAGGAGTTGCGTTGCAAGGGCAGATGCGATCTGCCGTGGCGTGTGGTGACGGATGCGATCTGCCGTTCACGTCGTGGATTTGATCCACTGCCTTGTCCGTGTGAATTAAATAGATGTGATATTTTCTAGATGTGATCTGGTTCTTCCATGCGACGGGCGCAGTACAATAGATGCGATCTGGTGTTCTCGTTTCCTCCGGGCCTTGGCATGAAGTTGTTCATGCTATTCGTTATAGCGGCTCGTACGAGATACTGTTGCAGTCTCAGGTACATCAGTTTGTTATGCTTGTTCGCCGCCGGTCGGCCGGACTAGCAGACGGAATCTCTATACATCCTGTTATGTATGTTACGTGGCCTGGATGCTAGTTGATTGGATCGCTAGTTCCTTCCCTTTTCGATTGGATCATCGCAGATTTTATTTGCCCTGTTACACCTGTCTGATCTGATCGGGCATGGAACAGGTGATGGTCGACGTAGTCTGCCCGTGTGGCCAGGTTCTGCTATAGGATTCGGTAGTACTCGTGTGGTCTTGTAATTCATTAGATGGATTATGATTTTTGGGACGCATAGTTGCAGATGCGATCCGCGATTGTGGCTGTTCTCATCCTCGAGTATCTCCATGAATGGTCTATGATTATTTGATTTGGGTTTTTGTATTGTACACTTCCCAATCAGCCGGATAGTCGCGATTGATTAGTATCTATATTGGTCGCTTGGCCGTATTGCAATCTGGCTAGATGTTGCTTGTATGTATTAAGCAGAGGACGATTGCTAATTAATCCATGTGATGGATTTAGCAGATGCGTGGTGTTTATACTAGTATCCATGGCATGTAGATGTCCTGGAACTTGCAGATTACTAGTGCATGTCGCTCCATCCAGATGAAGCCTTGATCTATACGATGGATTAAGAATCAGCGTATGGTGATACGTGTTTAATATGGCAGATGCTGCTTGACTCATGAAATGTTTTTTCAGTGATTCATGTGTTTCCGGCCGGACGATAGGTATACTGATACGTACGAAGCCTGATGGATATATGTATTGCTTACCACCTATTCATGTGATGATTTATTTGGTGTTGGCCAGCTGTTAAATGTAGATATGATCTACTAATTTCAGTTGTGTTCTTCCAGTTCGATATCAGTAGTCTCTGCTCTCCGGCCGCACAACAAGGCTATTGGTCTTGCTTCAGTCTCATAGTGATGCGACTGTGGTAAAGAAGGTGCTGGTTGGTTTTGGCATGCATGCATTGGCATAGGATGCTGTTGTTAGTAGATATGATCTACTGTCGCTCCATGTTTGTCAAAATGGTTAAAGTTACTAGCCGATAAGATCGACTGGTTCTGGCGTTAGATGAATATGTTTATTTATCGCAGGACATCCAGGAACATGACCATGCATGTTAATGCGTTTAACCTTGTGACCACTAGATGTGATCTAGAAGAAATCAATTGTTTCATACGATGATTTAATTATTTTGGTCAGTGTATGCATGCTTGCAGATATAGATACTCCGTAGGATCTATTGGCTATATTGATAAGAAGGAGTTTCTGAAATTCAAGTAAACGTTACTGGTTGAAAGACTGGTTATAAGGTGTTATAGCCATAGTAAGTAAATATATAAATGTTTGTTGATTAATAAGATTAATCTTAGTTCCTCTCGTATATTGCCGGTGAATTTGTTCTCGGTGCTTTTGCGATTGGACGTGGTTTTTGAAAATTGTTTTCAAGTGTAATTCCTGGTGCATTATATATGTTAGTAATTCACATTATAGAATTTGATTCTATGCAAAATTGTTTGCGATAATTGAGGTGAATATGGATATGTCCATTTGAGCGCATGCCACTATAAAGTGTTATGGTATGTTATTCGCACACGGATGCATACGATGTGTCGTGATGGTGGCAAGCAGTGAAAAATGTGGTGACAAGATTGTCATTGCAAAAGGTGCACACATTTACAGTCAATTTGATTATCTGCAAATTCTTTATGTCCCTTTACTAGTTCTACTTCTATTATTGTTTTGTTGCTTGCCATGCTTTTTACTTAATAGAGTAGATTCCCTCACAAATGTTAAGTTAAACATATGCCCTCCCAACTAAAACTTGCACCATCCCATGTCTTCTACAATTGATGGTGGGATTGTTGCCGCAGACGCCTCGGTTTTCGTTCACTAGATGGGTTTGTATCGGTTAGATGGTATTTTCTGTTGCAGCAGTGTGCCATCTGCCGGTAGCTTACGCGCATAAGGGGTTGGTTAACTTATCAAGGTAATCTTAATGGTTAAGCGCCTTGGGGCATAAAGGTTGGGTTTTTAGGCATAGAGACGTCGCCCAACAACAAGAGTCATATGTGATATGATTAGCAAGTGTTGCTTACCGATCTACCTTGTCTTCTAGCAGTGATGTTTAATATCACTAGTTGACTTGTTCGTTGCGGATCTTGAATCACTAAAGGTCATATGAGGGATACGGAATTTAGTGGGAGTATTTTTATCAAATAGTTTAATGCAAAATACTTCTTCATAAACATACATCTCAGCTTTGCATGAATATTACTGTTGTAGATTTATTTTGATATGGCTACATTCAGTTTTATAGTTTTATGTGTGTTCCATTATTGTTAGAACTATTTTTGCTGATACTATATTTCGAGAAGTGTTCCCAAGTAGAATGTTATTTAGAATATATTTAAAGTGTACTTGTTCATTTAACTGTGTCTTAATGCTACTCAAAAAAATGCTTACGAAGCATCATATTTCCTTGTTACTTGTGTTCTCTTAATTGCCGCAAACTACTCTGAGCTTTTGAAGCAAGATGAAATTGTGCACGTCTACAATATGATTGTAAGACTAAAAGGTATATTTGAGAAATGAACAAAAGTCCAGATGTTTGACATCTTGGGGATATTGTTGATGCCAGGTAGCGGAAGGAAATTCGGTCGATATCCATGTAATTAAATTGTTTAGTTACATTGAGAATATGGGAAATGTTTCCGTTTGTCAAGTGTTGACTAATGTTTGATTCATTCATTCATCTTGATTGTCGAATGATTGTCGTGAATAAATACTGGACCAAAGTGCATTAGATGCATGTGATAGATGAGTTGAGCATTAAGAATAGGCATTGATCATGTGATGATTATGCCAAAGACAAGTGACCAAAAGCATGTTTTAGGATATGATCCTGAGCATGAGCTTTTGTCCAATGATCCGATCATTGTCCTAACTCATGACGATGAGTGGCACTTAGTCGTTGCAGTTATTGAAGGAAAGTGGTGCATGAATTCCGAGGACTAGAAAGTGGGCAAGGGAAGTGTGACTTCATTGTCCATATGCTTGTTGTGAATATTCTCATTATTGATCGTCCAACAAGCTCTTTAGTATTTGATACTTAATCGATTGCTTCGGGCAATGCGATACTTGAGATGGTTTTGACAAAAGGTTAAGCAGTGATCGAAGATGGTCTTCGTAATAGCAATACGGCAATAGTTGCTATATTGGCTGTTCATATGCTGCAATTGTTTGCTATTGTCAAACCTGTGAATGGAACTAGATAAATGTTATTATGTTTCTACCCTCATCACATGAATAACTTATGTCGTTTGACAGAAGGTTATAAATTTTAAATAGAGAACAAAAGTTGTTCGATATTATGAATGATGTGTTGAGTGGGAGTACTCCATTGGCGAATGGACTACTCATCTTAGTTTTGACAAAGTCGTATAGTTTCACAACATTAGTTAGAGTATGGCAAGATAATTGATATTCTTTGATTTGATCATAGACATATATATTTGAGCTGTACATGATAACCAAGTTTAGCAATGTGGAATTGTTCCACTACTGCTATAACCACCGGAGCATCCAAATGTTGAGCCTTTCGGGTGGTGTAAATGATCAAACCTTGTAGGACATGGTTAGATCAATGGTAAACCTTTCTTATCCGAAGTTTGTCTTTTCTGTTGCACGGAAGAATGAGTTGTTCTAATGAAGAACTAGGTCCTTCCATATGACCATTTGAAAGACACCATATATGATATGGATCGGAGGAACCCGAGTGTTCATTTCATAAGGTCAACATGGAGTTATAAAGACGGCAAAGTGCTTGCCACTCTGAAACGACTGCCTAAGAGAAATTGTTTCTTGAAGAAAGTTAGTGGGAGCACGGCGCAATTCAAATTTGTTTGAGGCACGCCTACCCTGAGAGCGCAAGTCATGTACTCGTCAGTAAAACGACTTGTACATGAAGAAGCGTGATGGACCCTGACACAAGAAAATGGTTTTGAACCATTGTACTCTTAATAGATTTATGCATGTTACTAAGGTTGTGAACCTTGCCAACACTGTGAAGAGTTTCTGCAAGTTCAAATAGTCGAACCTAATGAAATCTTCTATTCTATTGTGATGCCAAAATCTTTTAGGAGTAAGTATTATTGTTTTGATGCATAGTCAAAATGTTTGACTCTGCCAATACAATAAGAAGTCTTGTTTTTCAACACGATTAGTAGGAGTACACTCGTATTGATCATGCATGTGGAGACATGAAGATCAGGATAATATTCTAATAATTGAATCCTTATAAGCTTCATAAGAAAAGAGTTTCTTGGTGAAGTAAAGATTGTTGAAGTGTTCATCAATTAGTATGTCAACATGATTTTCATGATGAATTCTAAAAGGATGTATAATTTGTTCTGAGTGTCATGAATAAACATCAGTCAAATCCGGTGAAAGTCACTCGACTATGGTTTAAATCATCGGGTGCTTCGGAAGCACAAAAGGATTGTTTCTGATGGTTAGTGGAGCGGTTCGTAAAGAGTTACGTTACTGCTCATTACCAACTTCATAATCGTTCATTTTATGGTTTGTAAAGACGGTAAGCTGGAATTGTTCCATGCGAGAGACCGACTTTCGTTATATGCAATTTATGCACGGGCAACAAATGCTATTGCGCCGCGAGCAAAGCATAAACCACAATCTAAGTGTTAGATGCACATATGAGTAAGTGTTACTCGATTCTTGTATATAGTGATACATGATTGACTCTAGTGCAAGTGGGAGACTGTTGGAAATATGCCCTAGAGGCAATCATATTGATGATGATATTTCCACATGTTTATGAATATCTGACAAAGAATAATTGTCATTCTGTCCCTTGAATATACTATCATGATATTGGTTAATGAATACGTGATTCATTTGTGAAACCCATTATCTCTATGATGTTATTCTAAATAGGTTCCTGGTCAACAATCATATGAGGGAGGCATATGATTTAGTGACTAGCACATGTATTGATGGATGATCATGTTTCACGGATCATTAACATGGAGATGTCGGTCAATAATGTGGACTCATGTTAGGAACATGGAGTTGGACTGACCCACCATGAGACACTGTGAGAATATCTATTCTTTCATGTCATCAGCTGATCTCATACAATGTGTATGATGATTCCTTAGACCTGAGATCTTCGCATGTACTTGGGATGTGTAAGGCTTTACTTTGGGGCTATCAAACGCTACACCGTGAAAGGGTAGCTATAAAGGTAGCTTTCGGGTTTGTCACGAAACATGATGTGAGTCATGGTTGATCAAGATGGGATTTGCTCCTCCGTACATGCGGAGAGATATATCTTGGCCACTCGAATGACCGGATCCAGAAAAATGTATGGCCATACTCTCGGTTAAGTGTTAACCGTGTTTCAGGGATTCCGTGTCATGGAAATCGAGAAAGATGATCGAGCTATTACAAGGATGACAAGTTCTCACCTTGAGCTTAATCAATATCGCGAGGCAAAGGGAGAAAGTATACAATATTGTGGAAGGTTCGTCCGATATGATCTTTACGTGTATTTGGGAGTCGGCACGTCTTGCTGGAAGCCGCTACCGATTATTGGTCGAGTAGTGTACTCGTGACATGTCCATCTGTACGTGAACCTATAGGGTCACACACTTAAAGGGTATGGAACAGAGTTTGGATATGATCCATCTCTTATTGGGTTTATAGTGCTAATGGGCCTCTAATGTAGGAGCCCATGAGGAGGACTATATATGAGAGGAGTGGGCAGCCTAGAACACACCAGTGCAAACCCTAGCCGCCGCACTCTCTCCACCCAGCCCGCGTCATCGGTGCTAGCACCCCAACTGCGGTGTTCCATCCCTGTATGTGTGGATACCTTGGAGGCACCACACTTGGGGCGCTTGGACGATCCGTTCATGGGATCCGCGAGGTGCTGTTCGTGGGATCACGAGGAGGAGGAGTAGTACGACTACACGGCATCGACGCGCGACATCGACAGTCTTCCGCTGCACTGCGCGTCCAGAGGTAAATCATGGCTCCGTGATCGATTACTTACAGGGTTCCCGGACGATCGAGGTTGAAATTTTTGATTTGTGTTAGCGTAGCCTACCCCGATTCCCTACATAATAATCTATGTGAGACTCTATCTAAGTGAGACAAAGTTAGCATGTGTTTACAGACTATATACTCTTATCGTGTTGCTGGTTGTAATTTTGTCAAGTGTGGATTTATTACTACCTTTGTCGAAGTATATTATTTCTCTTACCATTTTGTATATGCACACACAAAATTTACGGCTCCATGCATTTCACAATATTTGTATGGCTCCGACGAGTATATAAAATTTGATAGAAAATTCAGCGCCAACTTTAATATCATAATCGTACAAAACTTATACGAAGCAATTGAAATGTTTCCAACAAAAATATAATTGTATGCATTACACGTTGAGTTCATTCAAGATCACTATCGATATCATTATCTATTTCTGCGTCATCACTTTGCTTCTCTTCCGTCATGTCAACTTGTTCATCTTCGCTCATATCCATGTCAACATTGCCACTGTCATCCTGATTCTCTAGGTCATGAACTATGCGGGCATCAACATGTACCACTTCATCACTTCGGTCAACCTCCTCTTCTTCCACTTGTACTTCATCGTCTTCGTCGACAACATCGTGATATAGATCCAATGAACCTTCTCCTCCTGGTATGCATCATTCCCTACATATAGATCTTCATCGCCATCTTTTTCTGGGACATCATATACGTGTTTATGGCTAAACGTCTGCACCACCTTCCAAGGATGACCAAACTTTGTATCTTCCAAGTAAAAACATGTTTAGGCTTGACTTGCCAATATGAAGGGTGAATTCTTGTACCACAGTACAGAAGTATTAACGCTTTTAAAGTACACATCATCTTTCATCTTCGAACCCCTGCTTGCAAGGTCAAACCAGTCACAACGAAACAAGAACACCGATCTATCGCCGTGCTAATTGTTAGTCCCATACTGCAACTCAAGAACTTCTTGAAGAACACCGTAGAACTCACTCTCCTCTTGATCACCAAAAGATCCCTTTGTCATTACGCCAGAATTTTGAGTCTTCAGGTCTTTATCCCGAGTGAGGATGCGAAACCTAGCACCCTTTACATAGCAGCCAGGGTGTACTACTATGCGCCGATCTGGCCCAACAGCAAGAGACTTCAAATCTTCTGATGCATTGTTCAACTCTCTCACATGCTTTTGAAACCAACTTGGAAACTCTCTTTCAAGCGTCTTATCGATGCTAGTCACACCCTACCCATTAATTCTTGTTGGCATTCACTACAACAAATAAAAATAAAACAAATACATTCACTAATTTGTACAATATATATTGAAATATAATTAATTTGGTGAAGCTAACTTACTTGATATAACACCGTGCATCGTCACTATTGTTCAGCACGTACCAAACCATTTTGTCAAATTCCTTCTCAAAATGTTTCAAAGTGGATTTCCCAAGACCTTTAGCTCCAGATGTAAACACTTCTAACTCATCATCATCACGTTTTCTTTGCTTATCTTGGTTCCTATCATCTTTGTTAAATTTTGTTTCTGTGTTATCCTTGAAAAATCTAGAGCAAAATATCAAACACTCATCAACGATATAACCCTCTGCAATAGAACCTTCGGGCCTTGCTTTATTACGGATAGTGGCCTTAAGGTAACCTAGTCTTCTCTCGACTGGATACATCCAACCATAATGAACAGGCCCCCTTAGAAGTGCCTCATCTGGAAGATGAATTGCTAAGTGCACCATTACATCAAAAAATGCTGGGGGAAGAGCTTCTCAAGTTTGCACAGAATTACAACAATTTCAACCTTCAAACGGTTCAACACATCAACTTTCAGAGTTTTGGCATAGAGCTCCCTAAAAAATCTTCCCAATTCTGCAATAGCCTCATGCATCTCCTTTGGTGCAATTCCTTTAAGACCAGCCGGCAACACACGCTGCAGAAGTATGTGGCAATCATGTGTCTTCATACCGGTTACCTTACAATCATCAATATCCACACATCTTTCCCAGTTTGAACAATAACCATCTGGGAATCTGGTTCTAGCCAAATACCTGCACAGATGTTTCTTATTTTCCTTGCCAAGTGTCCACGGTGCAGGGGGCTTGGAATAGGATTCTGGTGCATCACCAACCTTCACATTTTTCTGCATCCAATACTTCTTCCTGATGTTGAAGTTCTCCAGATCAATTCTAGCATTTACAGTGTCCTTATTCCTGCCCTCAAGTTCAAGTAGGGTACCAACTATATTGTCACATATGTTCTTCTCAATATGCATCACATCCATGTTGTGAGCTAACTTAAGTTTTGACCAATACGGTAGATAATGTAAACTGCCCTTGAGGTGCCAGGTTGGTTCACCTTCAGTTGCACGTTTTCGCTTTCTGTTCATTGGATTTTTTCCATTTTCAAAATCCTTAGCCCTTTCTACCTTCTCATCTAACTCTTTAGTTGTAAACCTCCTTGGTGGATCTCTAAACTCAGTTTTCCCATTGAAAAGTCTGCTCTTCCTATATGGGTGATCAGTACGAAGAAATCGCCGATGCCCAACATATCCAACTTTGGATTTCAAAGATTCATAGCAAGGATTCTCATCACAATGCACACACGCATAAAACCCTCTTGTGCTTCGGCCAGACATTGTGGCATATCCAGGGTAATCATGAATTGACCAAAGGAACACAGCATGCAATGGAAATGTATGTCATGTCAATGCATCAAATGTGTCCACACCTCTCCAAAGCTCCATCATGTCTTTAATCAATGGCTGCATAAATACATGAAAATCCTTCCTCGGGGAATGCTTTCCGGGGATAAGCAATGGCAACATGAAATTGGATTGATGCATGCACATCCATGGTGGGAAGTTGTAAGGAATGACAAAAATAGGCCACATGCTGTATGCATTACTCATATTTCCAAAGGGATTAAATCCATCTGTGGCAAAACCTAGTCTTATGTTACGGGCATCATCAGCAAACCATTCAAATGATTTATCGAAGTGCTTACATGCCTCACCATCAGCTAGGTGCCTCAAAACTTTGTCATCAACAACCCTCTTGTCTTTGTGCCATCTTGTGTCAGTTGAGATCTCCGGTTTAACAAATAATCTTTGTAACCTTGGAATTATAGGAAAGTACCGCAGCACCTTGTGAGGAATTTTCTTTTTTCCACTAGGGTCTTTCCATCTTGATAATCCACAAACAGGGCAATGCGTATTGTACTTATAATCTCCCCAAAACAAAGCACAGTCAAACTTGCACACATGAATTGTATCATAACCAAGCCCAACGTCAGAAAGTGCACTCTAAGCGTCAGCATAAGATTTGGGAAAGTTCACCTTTGGCAAAGCTGTACGTAACACCAGAAGTAACAAATCGAATCCTCTGTTTGTTATCCAATTGTATGATTTCACATGAAGGAGCTTAATAATGAAAGACATCCTTGTGAAAGTGGTGCATCCCTCATGAAGCTCTTCTCTCGCTGCCTCAATTAGACTAGCATACAGATTAGGCTGATCTGGACCTCTATTTCCAGACTTCTGCAGATCATCTACCATAGTAGAGGCATCATCAACATAATCATTGTCTTCCTCAAATTCTTCATCGTTGTCACTTTGATACGCACCATCGTTGCTATTTTGACCTTCGCCATCACTGAAGTCCTCCCCATGTACATTCCATCTTGTATACGTCAGGGACATACCAGCACAATTTAGGTGTTCTTCAACATCGTCAAGTTTTTGGTGTATCAGATTAAGGCAGTTTTGGCAAGGGCACAAGATTGGTTGATTTGTCTTGTCCAAGTGTTCTCGCACAAAATGCATGAAGTCGGTAACACCTTTCATGTATTTAGGTGTGAACTTATTAGTGCCATCAGTTATCCAACTTCGATCCATTGCCTACAATTCAGTTAAGAACATGCCAACGTTCATCACAATAGATCTTGACAACATCAAAATAAATCTAGACCTAACCAATTAACAGGAGAACTCACCGCTGATGTGCCTCGCCGCCTCACAATGCAGCTTGACGGATTTCTTCTCGTCTCGACGAGAACCCTGGTCGACTCGACGGTCACCAAGATCGCCGATATAGGCCCTCTCTGGTAGCGGCACACGCAGAAAGAGTTATTAAGGAATTTTTTATGTCCTAACATCAAGATCAGACCATTAAAAAATATTTTTCCCTAATTCAAACAACAAAAGAGCCTAGTTACGAAAATAAATTATCAGTTCAGTTTCATCTCAACGGTAACAGTCCGCGTCATTCAATCCAAACCCCTGGGTTCGAATCTTTGTAACCACATTTTTTATTGAATTAATTATGTTCCTGTCAAGTGGGTCACGAAAGAAATAATTAAATAAAAATTATAACAAATTATTTTTAACCTGACATGTGGGTCCGTATTATATTCAATGACGGTTTACATACACCACGATCTTCATTTCATCACCTATTAACAGAGACGATGGCAGCCCTTCCGGGTTTGGTAATGGGTGACAATTTTTCGTTGACGAAAAAGCAAACCGTCAAGCACTAACTTAAGTGCTTGTCGCCAGATGAATTCGTCACCTATTAAGACATATCCATGATGGTATGTAACTTCGTCACCAGGGTTTTCGTCAACAAATATCACATCTCTTGTAGTGTAACGTTTGTTTGCAACTTTTTAGCGTGGCTGTAGGATTCCCAAAAGCCCAAAGAAAAACCTACGGCCCTGACCAAGCATGATCATTCATGTTGCTAGATTGACATTGCGGGGTGATGGACAACCCAACATTACGAAAACGTTGTAGCTCCCCATCTAAACGATCACAGGTGCGCGTGACCCCCGTGTGGACCTAGTCCACATTGCCCTTTCCGCGATCAAGTCAACGAGGCCAACTATAATAAGATTCGAAGCTACTGAAGCACTTCGCTGGCGCCGACGGACATACTAGGAGCAGCCGGAAGGTCGCGGATTGCCAGAAGTCCGAGATCTTACTATGCCGCTGAAAACAAGACGAGACCACATATTGGGAAGCAAACATAAATAAATTGAATGTTAGAAGATATAGACTTCAATAACATACCCGCACAAACTTATGTCGTGCCCGCACACCATGTGCTCTAGATCAAATCTTGTATCTACGCATAGAAAGCTCTGATACCACTATTGGGTTGCGTGCATGGAAAACAAAAAAAATCGCCACAACTACGCAACAACCTCCACGATCTACTATGTAGATACAAGTGACAAGACATGCATATTTGATCCAACTGTAAATTTGTTACCGATACCGTGAAGCGAAAGAGATGTCGATGACGACGTTGATGAAGCTTGTGGAAGAACTCCCTCGGCTAAGCCTAGCCAAGAGAATATCGTAGACTCCTCGCGTCTCACATTGATCCAACATAGTGAGATAGAGGCAACCGTTTCTCAACGGATCACCCATCTGAGTTTCGCACACATACATCAGATCTAGTCCAGCAGGGCTTCGCCGTCCATGCTTGAAGCACTCACCGCTGGTGTATATGAAGGTGGAGATCTCAACACATGAGAAGGAGGCAGATAGAGATTAGATCTAGATCTAATCTAATCGGAGAGAGGGATCCTCTAATCCAACTAGAAGAGATATGAACTTGTTGTCTCTCCATAGGAGAGGGGTGGGGGTTTATATAGGAGGCCAAGGGGTAGAGGAGGCTTGGGCAAGGGGAAAGACTTCCCCTAGCCCAAGTCGGTTTGGCATGCTTAGGCAAGGGGCAAGCCCATGCCCTTGATGCGCCTCCCATAGGGGAGTTGGAGTTGGACTCCAACTCCTCCCCTTCTTTCCTTGATGCGCACTCCATGAGGGAGAGTTGGAGTTGGACTCCAACTCCCCACCCAATTCGGTTTGGGGAAGGGGAAAGCCTTCCCCTTGCCCAATTCGGTTTGGGGGGAGGAGTCCTTGTCCAACAAGGCTCCCCCAAACCGCCTCACCCCATGGGCCTAGGGCCCAACTAGGGTTTGGCCAAAGGGGGGAACTTCCCTCCTTGATGCGCCTGGCCCACCCACCCCTTGTGGGGGTGCGGCTGCCTTGTGGGCCCCATGGGCCTACTTGGCAGCCCCACTTGGTGGCTCCAATTTATTTAATAGTTTTCAATAATAATTTATTAATTAATTAAATTAATATTTAATTCAATAATATTTTGTCTAATTAATTCTTATTTGAATATTTCCTTTTACAGAATATTCTCCGAATTAATTACTCATCATATAAAACAATTTTACATGATCCGGGACACCCAGTGTCCGCAGACAAAATACTCCGGATAAATATTTCTCTCTTATATAAACCCTCGGAATAAATCCGACTAGTAATAGAAACTATTTCTATTACTCCGAGACACCTAGTGTCTGCATAATCCAATCTCTCTGATAAAGATATTATCTACCACGCAGAAACCATTCCGGTGATACTCTCTCGGTATCCAGACCAACCATATACACAACAAACTAGAACTGACTTAAGCGTGTTACCCTACAGGTTCGATAACGTGTAGCTATAATTAGATGTTTCCATCTAATCACCAGCCAGGGTTAGATACATGGGCTACCTGAATAACTGCTACCGTTATGTGAATGGCACTCTGTTGAACCTGTTGATTATTAATTCATCATTCCCATTACTCACGATACTGAAATTACCCGAGATAAAGTATTCCTGGTATTTCTATGAATCAATCCCTGATTCACTATATCTCTGTCTATCTCGTTACCGGTAAATTTTGTTTTCCCGTTCCCGTAATCCAATATCCCACATGATGTAACTTCATCATGCATTGTCTGCAGAACATATTGGACATCATACATACCAAGTGGGCCCTGGAAGTATCTCTCTTTTGACACAGGAGTAGTTTCCCATCTTGGAACATTAGGATATATGCATACCTTCAGAATCACCCGGTGACTGCCGTTTTGCCACCCTGTTACGGCCGTGGTATTGACAGTACCAAATTAATTCTTCCAATATACACAACCCTAATAACCTCATGGTTTAAGGACATGTCATATAACAATCATCTGCGATATTGCACTAAGAACAAAAAGACACTTTGGAATCTTACTTAGCATATCAACGATTTGGGTCTACCCAGCCATATTGTTTCCTCCAACAATATGCCACTCATTGATGTTGACATAAACAATGTCCCAGACCAGGAAAACGTGGTCTCTAGCATTCAACGAATTAGTCTAAAAGGTAAGACTAGGGTATACTTTATTCTGTTCATATCTCTACACGTGCGTGTGAGTTTTCCTCTGAATCACATATTCAGGAGTCACCACAATTACAGCATAGAATCATGAAGCATAATTATGAATCAGATGTTAAACTTTATTGCCTTTTGGGCATACATCCAACATTTAGCTCAGCTCGTTCATTGCCTGCAGTTATCCTCACTATATTCTTTTGTGCGTTATTATGCAGAATGAAGATTCTCGAATGCAAAAAAGGAGAGAATCTGGGACATTGGGTTCATTGATCCGGATAAAGTTCATGAAGTCACCATACAAATGTGTGCCAAGGACATAGAGGAACTTTTGTTAAGATTTTTAAAGCGACAAAATACCAAAACAGAAATACATTTTCCTTACAACTTCAGGTGAGTGTTACTGTCTTGTACACATTCTATTTTGCTTACTCGATGTTAAGTGTAATTGATGAGTTATGCAAGACTGCGTATATAAACGTGCGCATCCTCGTCTGGATTCCGCTAATCATTAGAATTGACGAAGGAACCGTTGAAGTCATGGACTCATTAAGGAGAGATCCTAAAGAATACAAGAACGTGGTTTATATGCTCCAGAAGTAATTTCAATCATTATCGCACTATATCGGCCTCTTTCGTTCATTTTCTGATATCAAGTAATTAATAACTCTTTTTTTCATTTTCTTTGTCAGGCAGTGTTTGGAAACGGTTCATCGAGAAAGAAGTCGGTGAATGGAAACTGGAGTTGCATTTTCGTCTGAACAAGATAAGTAGTACTACCTAGGTCCGCGTATCTCTTTAAATCTAATTTCAATACCATTATCATGCTTGATTATTATTTGATTGAATTCTATTCTCGTACAGTGGTGTCTGAAATAGCCGCAGGGGACTAATTTATGTGCATACTACGTTTACGAGTTCATTCACATGAGGACCAGTGAGAACCGCAGAAATCAAAGACAAATTGATGTACATAAACACTATTCACAATTTTATTTTATTACCATCAATTGTGTTGAGTTTCATTCATAATTTTTTATGATGATTTGATATATATACACACAACTCATATATTCATATTGATCTCCTTCTTTTAAAGATGAAAAGGATGTGGAACGCGATCATTATCGCACTATATCGACCTCTTTCGTTCATTTCCTGATATCAAGTAATTAATAACTCTTTTTTTTTCATTTTCTTTGTCAGGCAGTGTTTGGAAACGGTTCATCGAGAAAGAAGTCGGTGAATGGAAACTGGAGCTGCATTTTCGTCTGAATAAGGTAAGTAGTACTACCTAGGTCCGCGTATCTCTTTAAATCTAATTTCAATACCATTATCATGCTTGATTATTATTTGATTGAATTCTATTCTCGTACAGTGGTGCCTGAAATAGCCGCAGGGGACTAATTTATGTGCATACTACGTTTGTGAGTTCATTCACATGAGGACCAGTGAGAACCGCAGAAATCAAAGACAAATTGATGTACGTAAACACTATTCACAATTTTATTTTATTACCATCAATTGTGTTGAGTTTCATTCATAATTTTTTATGATGATTTGATATATATATACACACAACTCATATATTCATATTGATCGCCTTCTTTTAAAGATGAAAAGGATGTGGAACGCGCTCCTACCAGAGTACCGCATAAAAGCAATTGCGGAGAAATTGACGGGATTTTTCCTTGCGGAGGTCATACCTGAAACCGGCGAATGCCATAGCCGATAATATGCCTCCATGTAATTTAGTGATCTCCATGTAATTATTAAATAGATATATATACCAAATTGTATGTGTATGTATATGCATCAACATGATCTCCATGTAGTATGAACTTTATGTATACGAAAACTTATTTTTGGCGCATCGACGTGATCTCCACACGATGGAAAACACAAAATCCGAAACACTAAACCCTAACCACCTGAATCTGAAAAATAATTGAAAAGAAACCAAAAAAACACAAACCTTTAGTCCCGGTTTTACCAACCGGGACTAAAGGTTCTTCACCCCCGCGCACGGCTCCGACCACGTGAAGGGCCTTTAGTCCCGGTTCGTGGCAAACCGGGACTAGGGGGTTTTTAGTCCCAATTGCGTAGTCCCAGTTGGGAGGGACTAAAGGCCCTTTCCAATCGGGACTATAACCCCTTTTAATCGGGACTAAAGGCGCTTTCCAACCGGCACTATAGCCCCTTTTTCTACTAGTGACCTAACAAAAGTAATTTAGACGTCCTTCTCCTGTTCTCCATATCCTACCCGTTCTACATAACGGACTCCGTGCATATCTCTCCACTAGGCCCCAAGGAGCTCGACACGTGCACCAGTACGAAGCCATGGCGGAGGCCGAGGCTCTGGTGGGGAGTTGCGCCCAGCAGGACGACATGCTGCGGGTGGTTGCCGCCCTGGCCGGCATCCTGGAGCGCGTCGCGGAGCGCAACGACGTCGTGGCGGCGGCCACGCCCTCGGAGCTGGCGCCGGCGTCGGCGTTCCGGGCGACAACCAAGCCCGGCATCTCGGTGCGCGCGTATGTGTCGCGCATCGCGCGGTTCGCCGGCTGCAGTCCCGCGTGCTACGTCGTCGCCTACATCTACCTCGACCGGCTCCTTCATCGCGGCCGCCGCTTCGCCCTCACCGTAGACTCCTACAGCGTGCACCGTCTGCTCATCACGACCGTGCTCGCCGCCGTCAAGTTCATGGATGACATGTGAGTTTCTGTCTATGATCAAGTAATCGAACAACTCAACTAGATAATTTCTATTGTACTTCACGTATGTATGTACACGATCATCTTCATGATTAATTCTTGGTGGTCTGATTGGAATTATGATAATTAAAAGCTGTGCCATTAGCCTTGTTTAAAAAAATCTGATTAACTCCCTTCGCACTTGATAGCCACTCTGTTATTGGCAGTCGCCATGTTCTACTTGGTAAAGAATGTCAATTTGTCGAGTATTTGATAGTACAATAAAATTTAAACTTCTCGGTGGTAATACTGCCAAAGGTTTCATTACTTGGACCACTTGAATTGTGGTTCTCTGTTCTTTGGATTTAGCTTGCTGGTTCAAACACTTAGATTCTTATGCGCAGAGTAGTGAGCTGTGACAAAGTGCTCTGCTCCTACTCGACATAGGCTTAGAACCATTGGAATCACTGCCTGCTAGGAATAGGTTTGGACTTGGGGTGCCTTCAAAGTAACTCCAAAATCATCCACTCCATTTTCAGAATTAAGCTGCCATTTGCACTGGATATAGCATTATCAAGTAGTAACTGTCGGTGCATACATAGTCCATACATGGTTTTTGTTCAGGTCATTTCAGACAGTATAGAAGCGCACGATCAGTTGATAAATATCAGTAGCAATCATTGCCACATATGCACTACTCTGCTAATAATGCACAAAAGAAAGCAATTAGTGAGTAGGTCTATACTTTTAACTACGCTTTCAAGCTTGGATTTGCGCTAGGCACTGGGTACACAGAGTGATTGTCCTTGCAAATTAAAGCAGGCAAAGTTATGCTTGTCCAGTAGAGCTGAAAACATGTATGTGGTGGCTGCTCCTTCCACCCAGCCACACGCATCCAGCGTGGACCCGAGGACATAGACTAGAATCCCACCCTGCCCACTCGCCTTTTTGTTAACAACTTAATCCAGTGCCAGTTGTGGTGGATTGCGACTGGTAACTTGCCATCTCTGCTGATGTTTGCTTCTCAGTTCCCCCCACCCCACATTGTTAGGACCAGGGGCATCTCTTTCCAGTTCTAGTCTTTGCGAAAAGTGATATACTTAACTGACCCAACTTGGCATCCTTAAAGAATTGGTTCGGACTTTGATGCCTAGTTGGTAATTCTGGTGGTGTTTTGTTGGGTTGCTTAACTGATTCTCTGACAGCAAACTCGGTCATAAGCCTGATGAAAGAACTGAAGAAACATATAGTAAAATGGAAGGTTAAGCTGAACAAAGAACGAATGACTAAAAAGTTGATGCGTTCTGTGTGTGCAGATGCTACAACAACGCATACTTCGCCAAGGTCGGGGGCATCAGCCTGGTGGAGATGAACTACCTGGAGGTAGACTTCCTTTTCGGCGTCGGGTTCGACCTGAACGTGACGCCGAAGACCTTCGGCGACTACTGCGCTGTGCTCCAGTCCGAGATTATGTGTGCCGAGGCTCCCCCTGCGCCGCCGAGGCTGCAGCACTGCTGCCTTTCCGAGTCCGAGGACGATGGGGGCGGGTGCAGCTCTCACCAGCAGTTCGCGGCATGAAGCCACCGTGCCCTCTTAGCTTTTGTTGGTTGTGGTGGTGTAGGTCAGTGAAACACTAGCGTGTTAGGTTCTGCCAGATTCCTGTGAAACAGATTGTACAGTCTTGAACCGGTTTGGTCACTTCAGCATTCCTTGTATATATGGTGACATTGGACTATTAGTGAAACTGTGATGGCAAAAGTTAATCGCACCAGTAAATCTGCCACGGATGGATCTTTCTGGAGCTTCCGTTTACTGAGGCGGAAATTTGGGAGGTCATTAAGTCCTTGCCGGTGGACAAGGCACCTGGGCCTGACGGATTCACAATGAGGTTCTATCAATAATCAATCTGCGTGGACGCTAGTCAAGGATGCGGTAATGAGGGCGGTCACCTGGTTTGATACAGAGGATGGCAGAGGATTTGCTAAGGTGAATGACGCCCTAATTACGTTACTGCCCAAAAAAGGAAGGTGCGGTGGAGGTTGGCGACTTTCGCCCGATCAGCTTGGTACATAGCTTCGCTAAGATGATCTCAAAGGCTATGGCAATTCGGTTAGCGAAACCTCCGCCCCAGCTTGTGGATTGTAACCAAAGCGTATTTGTGAAGGGCGGAGCAATTCAGGATAATTTTTTCATGGTGAAGAATTCGGTCAGAAGTTTGCACAGGCGTCGCTCTCCTGCTTTGATGCTTAAGTTAGATGTGGCGAAGGCCTTCGACTCAGTGGCTTGGCCCATTCTCTTGGAAATTCTGAGACACAGAGGATTTGGGCCTCGGTGGTTAGCGCGCCTCGCTACGATGCTGTCATCGCAATCCACAAGGGTGTTGGTTAATGGAAACGCCGGGGATCAGTTTTGGCACGCGAAGGGGCTGCGGCAGGGAGACCCCAATTCCCCGATGTTCTTCATCCTCGTGATTGATGTACTGAACGTCGTGTTCAGGCTAGCAGAGGAGATGGGCTTCTTTTCTCCCATGACGGACTGTTGGATTCGGCACCGTTTGTCCCTGTTTGCATATGACGTGGTTCTGTTCATCAAACCCACGATCCAGGAGGCGTCAGCGGCAATTCAATTGTTGGGCCTGTTCGGTGGTGCATCTGGCTTGCGATGCAATCTAGCTAAGAGTTCGGCCTCGCCGATTCGCTGCGATGGTATCGATCTGCAACCAATCCTCGAGGTGCTGGGATGCCCAGTTAAGAATGTCCCAATTCAGTACTTGGGTCTCCCGCTGACAGTTGGGCACCTAACGAAGGCGGAATTGCAGCCGTTGGTGGATAGAATTGCAGGCAATGTCCCAACGTGGAAGGCATCCTCGATGCAGAAGAGCGGGAGGCTAATCTTGATTGATACAACGCTTTCAGCCACATCAATTTACCACATGCTCTCTCTGGACCTCCCGCCCTGGTTCTTTACTGGTGTGGAGAAGTTGTTGAGAGCAACTCTAGCAGATACCAAATAAGGCACCGTCCCGGAAAATAACTGCTTTTTTCCGGGTCCGGGGCAAAATTTCCGCCCGACCAGATGCGGGATAAGCCCCCCTACCGGGATTTTTTTTGGGGGGAGCAGGATATTTCGACCCCGGTGCCGAACTGCTTCCGTTTTCGTGGCCTCATTTCCCGCATCACGCACTCTTGGCGCGAACCTTCCCGCCCGGAACTTTCAGCTCGGGTATCCGCCCGAGTTTGGCGCCGCCGCCGCCGATTCCACCGTCCTACCGCCAATTCGCCTCCGATGGATCCTCCCCGACCTCCCCCCCCCCCCCCACTGGCTTGGTCCCTCTGTCGGGCCCAAGGGCACAGCCCACGCAGCCGATGGCCGGTGTCCCCGTCGCCGCACCAGTTCCGGCCGTCGCCGGGAAGAAACGGCCGTGAACGCTCGGGCTGGCATGTCCGACCGCAGCGTCGCATCCTTCTCCCGTCGCGCCGCACCCTCTTCCCGCCGCGGTGCACCCTACTCCTGTCGTGGCTCACTCGCGGAAGCCGAAGCCGAAGTCCCAAGCTAGCGGTCCGAAGCCACCGAAGAAGGCCAAGGCTCCGGTGGCCCGTGGCCGTGCTCCTCGAGGATCCGGTGCCTCATGCGCCACCCCATCCGCTGCACCAGCCGGTGGCCCATCCGCCGCGCACAACGTGTTCGATGAAACGTCGGAGGGGTAAAATTCTTATCTTTCTTCTGCTTGTTTCTCAAATCGATGGTTGTGTTTATGATTTCGCATGTTTCGATTGCATAGACATCCCATGGATGGAAACAAGGACAAGCCGGATGGAAAGAAGATGGAGAAAGAGTAAGCAAAGAGGTCGGCCGAGGCTACATCTTTGAGAGACCAAATTGCTTCGATGATGAAGTCCAAGGAAGCAATGATGGCCAAACATTTGGAGGTCAAGGTGTCATTGGCCGAAAAGAAAAATGAGGGCAAAGAGAAGAAGTGGGTGACAAGATGCTCCTTTGAAGAGCGCAAGATCTCCATTGAAGAGGAAAAGGTCAAGGCGGAGAAGAAAGCCGAAGAGAACCGTTTGATGATGTTCGATCCCACCACCATGGAGCCAATGGCAAGAGAGTTTTGGGAGCTCACAAGGCAAGAGATCATGTTTCGGAGGAGACAAGAGCTTCATGATCTCATGGTTGGTTATGGTACCCCGGCATCTTATGGTGGTGGTGGTGATGGTGCTTCGGCCAATGGTGGTGATGGTGGTGTTGGAGGTGGTGGTGGTGGTGGTGATGTTGAAGGTGGTGATGATGTTGGAGGTGGTGGTGGTGATGGTGATCTTGGAGGTGGTGGTGGTTTTTCTCAAGCTTCGGATGTGTTGGACATTGATGCTTGATTGATCATCAAGTTGATTGATTGCGCATTCTTTTGGACAAATTTATTGATATCTAGTTGCGCACGATTTTGGTTGTGTAGTAGTTTGATGTAATAGACCTATTTCGATGATGATACATGTTAAAACTTCTATTTGATCCGGTGACAAACAATGTTAAAACTTCTATTGAGTTTGATAAACCCTGGAAAAAAAATCCGGTACCGGTACCGGTACGCTGTGCAGAACAGATACAGTAAACTCATTTCCGGTACGAGTTTACCGGATCTGATCTGCCGCGGGCCGCGCGGTACCGGATAACATTATTCCGCTCAACCCGATAGCTTTTATCCGGTAGGGCAATATCCGGTATCTGCTAGAGTTGCTTTGAGAGGTTTCTTCTGTCTGCCTCGACGGAAGCGCGACGTGGCCACTGCGTGGTGGCCTAGCGCACGTTGTGTATGCCGAAGGAACTTGGCGGCTTGGGAATAAAAAATCTTCGGCTGATGAATCATGCCCTGAGAGCCCGGTGGCGATGGTTACAGATGACGGGCACGGACAAGCCATGGCAAGGCCTTGAGTTCAAGCTTTCACCTGAAGCGGAACAACTTTGCCTGACTGCCACCAAATGCGAGCCGGGGGACGGCATGAACTTGAAGTTCTGGACGAGCAGATGGATCGATGGGCAGAGCATTGCCCAATTGGCGCCGCACTTGGTGAAATTCGTGAGCACGGAGGAGCAGCTGATCTCTGTTGCAGATGCGCTGCCAAATCGCAGGTGGGTGTCGGGAATTAGAGGAAGACCTTCCATACCGGATACTTGGAGGTGTGGGACCTAATGGAGGGTAGAACGTTGGGTATGGAGGCGGACAGCTTCATGTGGAGATTGACGGCCAATGGAAGGTATTCCTCCAGGTCGGCCTACAATGCGTTCTTCCTGGGTAGCAGGGCCATCCATGGGCCCATGCGGGCTGTGCGACCGCACAGGGCCTCCAAATTCTAGAGGCCCCAGTGGAATATCTTGGTTTTTTATTTTCACGTACTGCAGCCAAGTTTCGTTTTTTGATGGAAGTCCGCACGGCAGTTTAGATTTCATCGATTCCTTTTGTTTTCCCGATCGGCTACTGTGGACGGCGCGCCTCGCGGGTGGCAGGCAAGCCCTTGCATGGCAGTAGCGCTGCAACGCTAAGCAGCCAGCACCAAGGCTTAGCCTAGGATTTGAATCAGGCGAGCCATCACCATCTGCCATCAGGTGCGTCCAAGGCATAACCCAACAATCCAACTCCAAGATCTTTTTTATTTAGGTTACCGTTTCTCCATTGAATAATGGACAAGACTACACAGCGGCGCCGCTGCTGTGTCGTACCCAGCGGCGGTCAACCCGGCCAGCGAATCCACTCCACCCTCGAATCGTTTTCCCATGCGATGCTTTGATCCTTTCTTCGTGGGCCGTGAATCGTTCATCGGCGGGCTATCTGACCGTTGGTGGGTCATGGAACGTTACTGTACCGTGAATAAAACTGGGCTCGCTCCACTAGTGTCTAGAGCCCACCACAATCGGCAACTCGCAAGAAAACGCACAGAAAAAAAACAACATAGATCGTAGAGAACTCACAGGAACAAAAATGGAGCACAAATTAGGTTAGTATATTCTGCCGCTTCTCCTCAGTATAAAACCACAAATCCGCACGAAAATTCAGGGACAAATTATAGATCAAAGGCAGGGGACACATAAATCTGCATCTTTTGCTGCTCCCATAGGAATCAAGCAACACTTGAACTCATAGCTCCAGAATTAGAGTATCACTAGCTGGTAGGAATTACAGAGACTACTTCTACACAGCCACGTGATAGCAGTCGACTCCAAAAGCTTAGCAAACTTCCATGATTCTCACATAGTGCAAAAGTTCAAAGGTTATCCATATCAGGATTATATACATGCAGAGTCGTAGGCATACAGGCACATAGACCATATACTTGGTTCTTTGATGACAGCCATTAGTATATGAAATCTTCATGTCCACACTGAATCCAAACCATTTCCATTCAAATTATGTTGCATAAAAGAGAAGAAAATGCTTGGGTTAGCAACACTAACATGGATTCACAATTATATATCTGCATGTAGAAAGATATGGACATAGCAATCGAAGCACGAAACGTTGCCGTTTCTAGCAATGGTATCTCAAAAAGCAACCAAGGTATCTGATTTCACCACTGGCAGGTTACCAAGTTGTTGAATGGTAGTTGTCAATTTAGTTCATGGAGGCTACCAAATTCATCTTAATTGTAATGCATGCTTATGTAGACGTTTTAAATCATTGCAAAAAATATATTTGTGCTAGCTACCAAGTTTTATGAAGCACAAATACCAATTTCATTGATGCTAGCTATCAGGTAAAACCTATGCTGGTTGATTTATCAAACCTTCATACCAGGTTAAGGAAAATGATAGTTATGGGATTAGTCCAGGAAACAGCAGCGAGGATGAAAAACATGCTAGCTATCATATAAAACAAAAAAATCTGACATTTTAATTCATGCCCGATACCAGGCTCTTTTCATTCCAGCTACTAGTTTCACCGAAGCTAAAAACCTAACAGGTTAAATCATTGCCAAGTCAATTTTAGGGAAAACTATAGCTACCAGGTTAATTCATGCTACATGTGAGGATAATTGGATACAAATGTCATGTTGCTTCATTATAGCTATCAGGTCAGATTTGATCCAGATAAAAACAAAGAAAAAACTTAAACTTGTTCTAGTTACCATAATACATTGCATTGCTTACAAAGTTGTTTGCTAGCAGTTACCGCAACATCTACTTACATCTATTTTTCCATGGCGTGAACCACAAGGAACGCAACTGCTGAAGATGATGCACAGACACCCATAGCTGGACGAGACAATATGAATGATGGCGGAACAGAAGTTAATCATCGGTATTGACATCGGAGATGTATCGCAGCTATTCATGAGATTTTTGTAAAAATGAATCTGAGCTACCAGATAAACCATACACAAATGCCATATTATGAATACACAGCTATCTGGATTTACATGCACAACTACCCAGGATTTGCTAAAACAAACATTGGGAGGGTAGCTACCATGATTTTAGTACATAGCTACCAGATTAAGAAAACACAGATATGAGGACTTTTACACACAGCTATTAGGATTTACGCAGCTATGAAAAGAAATGCACTTGAACGAAAAAAAGCAAAAAAGAAATAGTCATGGGTGGGAGAGGCTCACCATGCAAAACATCCCCTTCCATATTTCCCACTAGAGAAGTTCTAGTGTAGCTGGTCGGACACAAATTTGCAAAGGTTCAGATCAGCAGCTTGTCCTCTATCGATATTTTTATTTGCCTTATTGCACACATGAAACAAAAAAGCACACATGTAAGCATTTGATGTTGTAATAAACAATGAAAAAATAGAGAAATGATAACCATATACAAGCATGGGATAGCAGCTGTTGCTAATAACCATATACAAAAAAAGTATACAACACAAGTAGTTTTCACAAAACAATTATAGAAAAATGAATCAATTTAACGATGCTAAACTACCAGGTTATTTCAAGGAAATATACCAAGTTAATTGATGCTAACTATCAGGTTAAATATTAGCAAAAAATAAACATAAAAGGACGCCAAGCCACCAGGTTAAAACAAAGCTAGCTAGCGTATATAGACAATACAGCTGACAGCTTAAAACATGGTATCTATCACATTACTGGTAGCTATCAGGACAACAACAAAATAGCACTAATACACTACCATCAGCAGCATGAACACATATATACCATCCTGTTCTAGCAATTTAAAGCACACACCAAAAAATCACACCGTGGACATGGTTAATCATCTACACTAACTAACTAATTTAAGCATGCAATCACAAAAATCCGTAGCACAAACGTCAACAACATAGGTCATGAAAAATCTAGTTACAAAACAGAAACCCTAACTAAATCAACCTAAAAAACACAGCGATTAGGATTAGGGCTATCAGGAGTTGAGTACACAGCTACCAGAATTTGAATACACAGCGATCAGGATTTTAATACACAGCGAACAGGATTTGAATATGAAAGCTTACATTGGAGGGAGAAATGCAGCTACCATGATTTACGTAGGTACCGGATTTTCCACACACAGCTACCATATTATGAATACATAGATATCAGGATTATAATACACAGCTACCATATTATGAATACATAGATATCAGGATTATAATACACAGCTACCGCGGAAGAGGCGACGCAAAATATGCTCCTCCAACTCGAAAATCCAGCACACCCCACAACCTCAACGAGAGGCCCTACTAGGGCTACGAACACAAGAAAAGCATTTACCGTAGAACATGATGAACATCATAGCCTGCTTGTCAACTATCAGAGCAAATACACGGTAACCCTGCCGCTGGATTTGACCATTTAACCTGAACCTTAGCTTTATGGACTTGCTAATATACACCACCGACAAGTACACTAGCACCAGTATCTCATACAAATACAATGAACCTCTCTCTGTTCTCAAGCCACACGGTAAAAAAAGCACCAAAAAGTACGAATCCATCGTGTTATAGCAATTTGCAAAGCAATTTGCAGCACAGCGCGGCCCAATCTCACCAGTAAAATCGAGAGTACAGGCCTCACCACGGAGAGGATAGCGACGACGAGCCTCCCTACCCCTACCCCGTTGACGGCGACTGCAATGGTGGCCGAATCGGACCAAAACTACACCGCGAGAGACGAAATGGACAACAAAAAACCAAGCAAATCCGGAGATTACAGGGTTAACCAGAGCGGGTAGAACGACGAGGAGCCTCTCCACCGGCGAAGAACCGCCGGACTGCGGCTAGCGCGGCGACAAATCTGGAATCACCGACGAAATCGCCGGGAGCGGATAACGAGAGTGGAAAGCAGGAGAGAGAGAGGGGCTCACCACGCGCGGGGATGCAACTACGGGGCTCTCCGCCGGCGACGAACCGCCGAACTGCGGTCAGCGCTGCCGAAACTGGCAGATCGCGACCCAGTCGCCGGAGCCGAGAGCCCGAGAGGGAAGCAGGGAAAAAATTCCGCTGAGCACAGGCTAGAAGAGAACGAGCGAGAACATGCGTCGTGGTGCGGTTGCGCGAGGCCAGCTCCCTTGGCTCCCAAGTGGGACCGCGTGTCCGGGGCGACACGACGTGCAGGAGTCGTACGATTCGAGCACACGAATCTTGACGAGCCGCCGCACGGACGACGCGCGGAGCGGCGCCTCTCCTTAGCTTTTCCCTTGAATAATCATATTGTTGAGTATACAAGCGTTATAGGGGCGTTTTGACACCCGAGCACTATCAGGTCCCTGTCCGTACTCGTGGGCACAGTAAAAAAAACTGAAGGCGCGGTAAGTTTTAGGGGTCATCCTGTACGGCGGACCCCAGTGCGACCCTCGTTTGCAAGTTCGTGGCTAAAAGTAGATGGCGTGTAACATCCATTTTCATGTCCCGCGGACGTCCTTTTTTCATGGCCGCCTGGAGAGCCCGGCGCCGAACACCACGACGTCTTGTCCACCGTGGAACGGTGCTTGCTGCTCGGCTGCTCGTGGACCAAGGTCCCTAAGGATAAGTTGCTCGACGATGCCGAGCGACGCCACGTTGGGCATGAACTGGGTGCTGTGGAGCTTCTCGCCGGTGACAGGGCACGTTCGACATCCGCTCATGACCACCGTTTGGTGAAACGTCCGGTCGTAGCTGGTAGCCACGGTCGCCGGATCGATCATGAGCTCCATACTAATCGTACACAGCAGCGCCTCCTTGCTGGTTCACGCCACACAGGATGGTGCTGACATCGGATCCGGCGCTGCGGCGTCAGCCATCTTGGTATCAAACGGGTCGAACAAGACGACATGACAGTACACGAGGAACGCCATTAGGCCGCATATCAGCACGAGGTCGTTGTCGTTCTCGCGGCCGTCCGCCAAGCCTTATTAGC
The DNA here is from genome assembly GCA_947311845.1 of Poa pratensis. Taxonomy (NCBI): domain Eukaryota; kingdom Viridiplantae; phylum Streptophyta; class Magnoliopsida; order Poales; family Poaceae; genus Poa; species Poa pratensis. The sequence continues at coordinate 32,741,729 of CAMZMU010000081.1, forward strand.
GCAGTCCCACCAGGTTCGTCGTCCGCGTCAGGCCGCACCGCCGCGTGCCACGCCTGCTCTAACACAAGCTTCGCGAGGTCATTGGCCTCGACGGACGCTCCGACCACCTCCACCAGCAGCAGGTCCATCGCCGTGGCCATGGAGCCGAGGACAAGCCGGAACTCGGAGGCGACCAGCTCGGCGTTCGTCCACACCTTCAGCCTTGAACCTCTCCAGCTCTCCTGGGCTTCTGGCGTAGTCCACGAGTAAGAACCCAAGCTGCTGCATCGCCGTGTGCAGCTCGGACAAGCCGAGCACCGCGGCACCGAGGAGTGCTCGGTGGTCGACTCCTCACGGAGCGGATCTAGGAAGGTGAGGAGGATGCCTGTGATACGTAGGGCCTCACCTACCCCTCGTCGGATCACAGGGAACGCCCGGAGGCGTCACGGCCGGCCACGGGAGCAGCGTCCCTGGGAGATGGCCTCGCACGGGCACACCGCCAGCATTGATATACGCTCCTGAGACTGGTACACTTGCCAGTCCATTCTATTCTTCTCCATCGGTTCCAGATGGGAAACGGCACCGTCAACATTAAATGCGGAACACCCTTCGAGTCATCAGTTGGAATTACTGCGGTAGAAACACCGGGAGCATATGTGCTCGGGTGCCAAAAGCCATTTCCGCTATAAATCCTGATACTAAGAAGTTCGCATTCTTAGACAATCTCTGATGAGATCAGTGTAACGTTAACACGCAGATGTAAAGAATTTTCTTTGAACCAATAATAACATTGACCTTTGTTATCAAACATATATCGTTTACTCATATTTACATATGCAAACGAGTTCGTGCAAATCTATATTATTTATGCTATCATTTGACACATTAAATATTATATTTATACATGATCGGTGTATCCCGCCCCCTCCCGTCATGTCCAAATCTTAGCCTCCCGCGTCAGGCATTCCTTCTTTCGCTCGCCCTAACGACAAACGCATGACACTCGATTTTTCAAGGTCGAACCCATCACATCAGTCTCTAATTCGCCATTAGGAATAGAACAATTGTCAGATCTTGATAAATTAATTAATTGGTACTCGATTAACCAATCTTGCTAAGTCTATAATCGATCAATCAATCAATGAACCAATTTATTCATCTATGCCAATATATAACTGACTAAAAGTACGATTTAGTTATATTATTTATACAACTTTTGTGAAACTTAGGGCCATATTTTACATTTCGCACAGGGGCCCCCAATTTCTGGAAACGGCCCTGCTGGGCAGAGAAGGGGCTCCGGCCGCCGCGGAATTATGGTCATCGGGAGCGCCTCTTTTACATAAGCTACACATGTGGTTCACCCTGCTCGGCCGGCTCTGGACTGCGGATAGGTTGGTTCGTCGCGGCCTGGACCACCCGGCCACCTGTCCGCTCTGCTGCCAGGAGCAAGAAACGGCGGAGCATTTGACGATGAGATGCCCTTTCGCGCGAGAAATCTGGTACTCAATGTTGCTCCCGCTTCGGCTGCACCAATTCACTCCGACTAACCAGACGGTGCTGGCTGAGTGGTGGAAGGCGATTGCAGCAGCAAGTGCCGAAACAAGGAAGGAGGGATCTGAACGCCTTGATCACTCTTGTGGCGAGATGCTTATGGGTTATGGCTGGAAAGGAATAGCAGAGTTGTTGATAAGATTGCATCGCTACCTTGGACTGTATGCACCAAAATTAGAGAGGAATGGGGCCTGTGGAGGAGCGCCAAGCTTTGTGGAGTGGATATACGATGTCGCGAGTAGTTAGCTCAGTGTTGAGTGGGTCTAGAGCAGGGAATCGTCTGTGATTGCCCTGGCTCGCTCTTCTACTTATAACTCTCTCCTATCTTAATAAAGAAGACCCACAGCTTGTGTGTTCTTGAAAAAAAAGTAATGTTGACATATAAATGCATATTAGCGTTGTGTTGTGTCTCGTGAGAACTTGCAAATGGCAATTTGTATAGGTAACGGCGTTTTACACGTTACTAGCAAGCTGTCCGTGCGTTGCTACAGAACATGACATATATGAAAATATATTAATTCCTAGACATTCTATTTTGTGAATATGTACGCCTAGCGTGATAGCAGTTTTTTTAAAGCTGACCCACATTTATGTAGTGATAGAAATAAACAATCACGAAATATCATGTCTAAAAAAACTTGGTAATGTAGGAGGAAGGCCTCTCCGAAAAATGTAAATGCACAGCGATTTATTTGATGCAGTGTTTTTTAGGTTAGATAAAAGAAAAACTATTTTTTTCGAACCATGGATAAAACAAAACTATTATCAAAGAAAATAAAGGTGCACCAACTATTTCTTATATTTCAAAGGGCTCAAGTGGCTTCACATCATTTAAATATCACAACATCATGAATACCTGTTTTCACCTTAGAAAATATCTCTCAAATATATATCTTCCATTTACTCATTAAAAACAGAATTGTTTTTGTTTCCTCGTCAGAGAAGATGATCCCAGTCCCAGATTAAGTAGTATTTTAATATAAGGTTCTTGAATTGATCCCAGTGATGCAATATAACTTCCTTAGTCCCATATTCAGCTTGCTCTGACACTATAGAATAGTGTGTAGACTCACTTTGTCTTGTGTTGTCAGATATCAGCAGCAAAATTACTCTAGGATCAATAGATGTTTGAGATATTCTAATTTGACATCGGAAAGGCCATTTAAATCTTTACAGGGCATCTGAAGTATAACAAAGAAGTACAAAAGCCCCTTCTTCTATTGTAGGGAAAGTTGGACAGTGCAGCTACAAAAATATAGGCAAAGAAGCCCACGGAACGTCTGGTCTCTTACGATGAACTTCTCAAGGTCATGAGTAAACAGTTTTAAGTATTCCAGGTGGCAATCTGTGTGTCACCTGATAAAGTATTGCAGGTTAAGCGAATTTTATTTACACTTGATAACACGTGAGTCCAGAATAGTTATTTTCTCATTGGTCTGTTATAATCGATAGGCAAATAAACGACGGAGAAAAGCAATATCAAGTGTATTTAGTACCATAAAGCAAGTAGTGACATTTTCAAAAAAAAACAAATATAGACATCTATGTATTTAGTACCTTCGTATTGAATTTGTCTGTATGTATTCAGTACCCAAAGCTGAAAATTTACTGTCAGGGTATCAAATACGTTCACATGTTCTCACGCATACACTGCATGGAAATCAGTGTTAGAATTACAACTTATACATCTGGAGAAAATTTAGTGTCAATTTCATTAAAAATCTAATCTATCCATGGGTAAAAATTCCCCAAAGCAAGTTCACATCTGTATTTTCTATCCGAAGAGAATCAGCAAATGATGAAAAAGAGAGCAACTAGCCAAGTAACAAAAATCTTCAGTACCTGAACTGAAAGCGCTGGGAAACTACGGCACTGACGCCGAAGAGGAGACGAGCATAGCATTGAAATACCATGTAGTATCCGGGAACAGAAATGGCAAGGGAAGAAACATAGATGAAGCCACGAAAAAAAAACATGGCTGCAAATTGGGAGAGCAATACACTACACACTGAAGCATAAATTCACAGTTGACTATCTAAAAGAAAAACATTCACAAGTGACAAGGGAGGATATCGAAGAAGCTGTGAAAAAATGAAAATTGAATACACTACTTGGAAAACAAGGTACTCATCGGACAACTACACCCATTGTTTGTGTTCGTTGTTGGAATACTAGGCATAATTTCCATGATTAATTCCAGAATAAAAAGCATGACAACCACAGCTACTAACATGTTAAACACAAACATACTAGATGTACTAATTAACATGAACAGCAGCAAGACATACGCCAACACATCCATAGTAAAACAGTTCGGTTTATGTCGCACGTACCGAACATTTGTAGATGAAACAGTCGTTGAAGCAGCGACGGCAGCAGCTTGAGCGGCTTCGATATCAGCAACAGCTCGAAGAAGACGGCGTTGGAGACGAGCCACCCGCGGATCCGGCGATCGTCCAGGGAGGCGAGCCGTGATGAAGAACTTGAAAGCAGTCGCGCGGAGCGCTTCCCAAAAACCTTATTCGCCCTCTCCCGTACAGGATCACAAGGACGAGCGGTTCCGGAGACCTGCTGTCCCGTTCGCCGGTGCACGCCGGCGCACGGGATGGAGTAGACTACGGTGGCGGCGCAAGGCACGAGATTGGCAAAACCTAGATTGGTTCGGTGTGTGACGGCGCACGCAGTGCACGGCAATATATAGTGCGGTTCGGAAAACCCTAACGGGTACAACGTGGGCCGGCCACGTCGCACACGTTTGAGTCGGTTACAGCAGCCCACGATCCGGTAGCGATCCGAATTGGCTAAGCTGTACACGTACGCTAACACGACTCGTTTTTCCTGAACTGCAAAAATATAAGCATCGGCTCGGCTCATTCCCGCAACCCGCGGCGTGTCGTGACGGACGGCGGCGAGGAGGAGGAGGAGGAGTGCGCACGAGAGAGCCTTCTATTCTCAGCCAGCACACCAAGTGATAGAACACTCCACTATATAAAGTGGTGCAGTCTCTTAAGCTAGCAGTATGGGACTAAACTTTAGTCACGTACATGCACCTCCAAAATTCTGCCATGCACATGGGCCAATTTGAGATTTCCAGAATTGCTTATATGGGCTGCCCACTAATGGGCCCAATATTCTAACAATCCCCCACCAGATCTCAAATTCCCATTTAGAGATTTTGCCAAACCTCGTTTCTTGTTTATATACCAGTGTTTCAGCAGAGACTGTTAAGTTGAACTTCTGCCTAGAGCTTCAAGCTACATCTACCAGCAACTTGAACAATGGACGAACCTTGAATTGCAAGTTTGGTGCCAATAGACTTCACTCAAAGTCATAACCAGTACGTGGCTGCCAGTAGCCTACCCCGCGGGTGGAGCATATGCGTCATACTCCCTGGTCTCTTCATGAGTTTACTAGAGATCACCCAAATCTCATAGACTGCGACGTTTAACAGTCGGACTCATATAGGTGTGTTCTTTCAAGGTCGCTCTGTAGGATAGCACCTTTGCTACGAATAGCCAACAGAAACACATTAAGGCATATTGCCAACCTGCCTTACAGAATGTGAGAGTTATGCATCTTCCACGGAGAGGGTTAAAAAATAACTCTCCTCAGTTAAACCACTAGCTTGTTCTTCCCAGGTCCTAATTCACGGGATCTCCGATCACATAGGTTGGGTTACCACTATGGTGTAACGCTCACGGGTCTCAACCCCATCTCTCGATGCACTATCTATCACATTACGTGATAGTCCCTTTGTAAAGGGATCTGCCAGGTTTTTGTCAGTTTGAACATAACTAACAGTCATTACTCCGGAGTTTCTCATTTTCCTGACAGACTTCAAGCGTCTTTTACGTGTCTTGATGACTTCGCATTATCCTTAGCACTGTTCACTTTCATGATAACCGTTGGTTGTCACAGTTCATAAGGATGGCCGGTAATGGTTGCTCAACCACCGGCAAGTCCATCAAGAGCTCACGCAGCCATTCTGTCTCAACAGAAGCTGTATCTAAAGCAGTAAGTTCTGCTTCCATGGTTGACCTCGTCAAAATGGTCTGTTTGCAAGACCTCCATGACACTGCGCCACCTCCAAGAATAAATGCATATCCACTTGTGGCGTAGAGCTCATCAACATCTGAGATCCAGTTCGCATCACAGTATCCCTCAAGCACCGCAGGGTGCCCTGAATAGTGAATCCCATAACTCATTGTACCGTTCAGATAGCGCATGACCCTTTCAAGTGCATGCCAATGATCAATACCCGGGTTAGACATGAACCTGCTCAACTTGCTCACAGCAAAAGAGATGTCAGGTCTTGTCGCGCTCGCAAGGTACATGAGTGAACCGATCACTTGAGAATATCTTAATTGATCTCTCGTTTCCTTCTTGTTCTTTCTGAGTGTCACACTGGGATCATAGGGTGTTGGAGAAGGCTTGCTGTCTATATAACCAAAGCGGCTCAAGACCTTCTCAACATAGTGTGATTGCGTTAACGTAATCCCACTCTCATCCCTAATCAACTTAATGTTCAGGATCACATCAGCTTGTCCCAGATCTTTCATATCAAAGCTCTTTGACAGAAAAGACTTGACCTCATTTATCACTATCATGCTTGTACCGAAAATCAGTATGTCATCAACATACAAGCATAATATAACACTATCGCCCCCACCATGGCGATAATATACACACCTATCAGCCTCATTAATGGCAAAGCCTGCAGAAGTTAAAGTTCTGTCAAACTTCTCATGCCATTGCTTAGGTGCTTGCTTCAGCCCATACAAAGATTTTAACAATTTGCACACCTTTCTCTCTTCACCTTTTACTACAAACCCATCAGGCTGATCCATATAGATTTCCTCTTCCAACTCTCCGTTAAGGAAAGCTGTCTTTACGTCCATTTGATGAACGATAAGACCATAGGAGGCAGCCAGGGAAAGTAGTACACGAATGGTGGTGAGTCTAGCAACAGGTGAATAGGTGTCAAAGTAATCTTCGCCTTCGCGCTGGGTGTAGCCCTTGGCTACAAGCCGTGCCTTGTACTTCTCAATAGTACCATCAGGCCTTAGCTTCTTCTTGAACACCCACTTACAACCCACAGGTTTGCAGCCGTAGGGTCTTCAGATAATTCCCAAGTTCCATTAGAAAGAATCGAGTCCATCTCATTATGGACAGCTTCTTTCCAGTCATCAGCATCAGGAGATGCAAATGCCTCTGCAATGGACGTGGGAGTATTGTCCACAAGGTACACAATGAAATCATCACCAAAGGATTTTTCAGTCCTCTGTCTCTTGCTCCTCTTGGGAGCTGATTCATTGTCATCCTTCTCAAGGACTTCCTCAACATGTGGTTGTTCAGAATGATCAACAGATGTACTAGGTTCAGCAAATATCTCAGAAGAAATTCTAGCAATGCTATGCATATCCTTCATAGGAAATGTTCTCAAAAAATGTTGCATCACGAGATTCCAAAATAGTATCAACATGCATATCAGGTATCTCAGATTTAACCACTAAAAATCTATAGCAAATGCTCCGCTGAGCATAACCTAGAAAGACACAATCCACTGTCTTTGGTCCAAGTTTTCGTTTCTTAGGAATTGGAACATTGACTTTCGCCAAACATCCCCAAGTACGAAAATAAGAAAGTGATGGTTTTCTCCCAGACCACTCCTCGTAAGGTGTCTTCTCTTTATCCTTGTTAGGAACTCTATTCAGGACATGACACGAAGTCAACAAAGCCTCCCCCCACCATGCCTTAGATAAACCAGCAGTTCACCAAGTCGGTCAGCGTGCGGTTTTTCCTCTCGGCAACCCCGTTTGATTGGGGCGAATAGGGAGGCGTCCTCTCATGAATAATACCATGTTCCTCACAGAATTCATCAAATATTGGAGAAATACTCGCCACCACGATCTGACCTAAGACGTTTGATCTTTCTCTCTAATTGATTTTCTACTTCAGCTTTATAGATTTTAAAGTAGTCTAAAGCTTCATCTTTAGTGTGCAACAAATATACATAACAGAACCTAGTAGCATCATCGATTAAAGTCATGAAATATCTCTTATCACCTTTTGTCAACACGCCATTCATCTCACATAGATCCGAATGTACGAGTTCTAGAGGTGCCAAGTTTCTCTCCTCGGCTGCCTTGTGAGGCTTTCGAGGTTGCTTAGATTGCACACAGCTATGGCACTTAGAACCTTTGGCAATGGTGAAAGTAGGAATTAAACTCAAACTGGAAAGTCTACTCATTAAACCAAAATTAACATGACATAAACGAGAGTGCCAAACATTAGCATCCGAATCCACACTGCCACAAATATGGTTTACTGACTTATTACAAAAATCCGATAATGAAAAGCGGAACAAGCCTCCGCACTCATACCCTTTACCAATAAATTGTCCAAACTTTGACACAACTACTTTATTGGACTCCAAGACTAATTTAAACCCATCTCTGCATAGAAGGGAGCCGCTAACAAGATTCTTGTTCATAGTAGGGACATGCTGCACGTTCCTCAGCTGCACGATCTTCCCGAAGTAAACTTCAGATCTACCGTGCCAACACCACGAACAGAAGCATGTGATCCATTCCCCATTAAGATGCTTGAATCTGCGACCCATCAACATTGCTAGCGGTCACGACGTTGACATGCTTCTTCCCTTTCTTGTCTGCACGATCTGGGCAGTCCACAGAGAAGTGTCCGGGCTCTCCACAAGTGTAGCACTTTAGCTCAGATTTGTTCAGCATCTTCTTCTTCTTCTTGAAAGAAGTAGTCTTGGTAGGCATGTTGAAGGAAGGCTTACTCTTTGCCTTGTTCTTGCCATGGTGAAAGTTCTTCTGCACCATATTGGCGCTAGACTGACCTTCACCTTTCTCAGCGGTGTCCTTAGCCCGAGCCTTCTCCTCAACATCAAGAGACGCTATCAGGTTTTCAACCGATATCTCCTGTCTCTTGTGTTTGAGAGTTGTGGCGAAGTTCCTCCATGAAGAGGGCAACTTTGCAATAATGCAACCAGGCACAAACTTGTCAGGTAAGGCACACTTAGCGTGCTCAACCTCCTTCGCAATGCACTGTATCTCATGAGCCTGTTCGACTACAAAACGGTTGTTAACCATCCTGAAGTCATGGAAGCTCTCCATGATGTACAGTTCACTGCCAGCATCTGCTACACCGAACTTAGCGTTCAGTGCCTCCCAGAGTTTTTTGGCATCTGTGATGTGCATGTACACATCAAACAGTTTGTTGCTAAGAGCACTCAGAACGAGTCCCACAAAGGCAGTATTGGTTTCCTTGAACTTATTCTGATCTTGCTCAGATATAGTTCCTTCAGGTAAACCCTCACTAGCCTCGAACACTTTTAGAGATCGCAACCACAGTGTGGTCTTGTACTGCCATCTCTTAAAGTCCACACCGGCAAACTTGTCCGGTCTCAGCGCATCGGATAGATGTCCCATGTTTAACTCAGGAAATTGCCTATAACACATATAAGGTTTTTGGATTGTTGGAATACTAGGCATAATTTCCATGATTAATTCCAGAATAAAAAGCATGACAACCACAGCTACTAACATGTTAAACACAAACATACTAGATGTACTAATTAACATGAACAGCAGCAAGACATACGCCAACACATCCATAGTAAAACAGTTCGGTTTATGCCGCACGTACCGAACATTTGTTGATGAAGCAGTCGTTGAAGCAGCGACGGCAGCAGCTTGAGCGGCTTCGATATCAGCAACAGCTCGAAGAAGACGGCGTTGGAGACGAGCCGCCCGCGGATCCGGCGATCGTCCAGGGAGGCGAGCCGTGATGAAGAACTTGAAAGCAGTCGCGCGGAGCGCTTCCCAAAAACCTTATTCGCCCTCTCCCGTACAGGATCACAAGGACGAGCGGTTCCGGAGACCTGCTGTCCCGTTCGCCGGTGCACGCTGGCGCACGGGATGGAGTAGACTACGGTGGCGGCGCAAGGCACGAGATTGGCAAAACCTAGATTGGTTCGGTGTGTGACGGCGCACGCAGTGCACGGCAATATATAGTGCGGTTCGGAAAACCCTAACGGGTACAACGTGGGCCGGCCACGTCGCACACGTTTGAGTCGGTTACAGCAGCCCACGATCCGGTAGCGATCCGAATTGGCTAAGCTGTACACGTACGCTAACACGACTCGTTTTTTCTGAACTGCAAAAATATAAGCATCGGCTCGGCTCATTCCCGCAACCCGCGGCGTGTCGTGACGGACGGCGGCGGAGGAGGAGGAGGAGTGCGCACGAGAGAGCCTTCTATTCTCAGCCAGCACACCAAGTGATAGAACACTCCACTATATAAAGTGGTGCAGCTCTCTTTAAGCTAGCAGTATGGGACTAAACTTTAGTCACGTACATCTGTCATGCACATGGGCCAATTTGAGATTTTCAGAATTGCTTATATGGGCTGCCCACTAATGGGCCCAATATTCTAACATTCGTCCCAACTTCTTGGCATTAACACAAACCCCTAGTGAGCAAAGAGGGCATGCACAGCCAAACAACAAAATTCTTCACGCACCGGCAGCGGCAGGGGTTGGCGAGCACCCTCCGGCCGTCCGCGCCTACGTCTAGGCAGAGCATGCCGGCGCTGCCGGAGCCAGACGACGCACGATATATATGCCACGGAACATACCATGACATATGTGTTAGAACTAATATATCTTGGGTTGACTAGATTAATCGTGACAGCCATCTAGAACACATAAAATGGATCAGATCAGAGAGGGTTTAGATCATTACAAGTTGTTGAAAAGGATGAGATTGTCTGCTTGCTACAGGCAGTGTTTGTGGTTGCTGGAGTGATGGATGTCATTATTGGAGCGTCGCAGTCGAGAGGAAGCCCATGGCCGTCGGCACTGCCCTCCTGATGGCCAGCGGTGGTTGTTGACCTTCCCGTTGCTTCAGGAGACCGTCAGATCATAAGGGTCTTAGGGAATTGGGGGACTGGATAAAACGTACGTGAACTCACTAGGCATAGATATCTAGATCCCCACCCTATATGTGTGCTGACAACAACAGTGCCAACAATTAGGGTGATAAGCTCGAACGTTGGTTCCTGGGCTCCTGGCCCATCTCCTTTACCCGGTGAGCCAAGATCAACCAACAATATGGGGAGCTCGCCTGCGAGGTGGCGTTGGTGGACCGGCATGTGTCTTGTTTTTTCTTCGTTTCCATTTTTCTTAGTTTCTTTTTCTGTTTCTTTCATTTATTTTTTATTTTATGAAAATTGTTCGGATTTCGAAAAAAAACAGATTTTAAAATTATTCAGACTTGAAAATTGTTCAAATTTAAAAAACAAATCAAATTTCAAAAACAGTTCCAGATTTTGAAAATTGTTCGGATCTAAACAAATTGAACAATTTTTAAATCTGAATTTTTTAAATTTAAATTTTTTGAATTAACTTTTTTGAAAGAAAAAGAAAAACGGAAACAGAAAACGAAAACGAAAAAAAGAAGCAGCAAAAATAAGAAAGAAAAAAGCATGATGGGCCAGCCCACCCACGCCTCCCTTCAGGCGACGCTAGTCTGAAGCGTCGCCTGCGGGCTATAGGTTTCGCCAACAATACGAGGGGCCCGGAAGAATAAATCTTTCAGTTCAGGAAGCCCACGATCCCTGCCTCTTTTGCCGATTCGCTTGGTATATATACGGTGGAAAAATAGGGAATAGTCCGTATCTCGTCCGTTTTTCACTCCAATTCATATGCATCACGATCTTCCAGAGCTGATCTGTTCCGTAAGTTTAGGGGCCACTTCCGCGATTCAGGAGTCTGACTAACAACCACCTCTGCCGCACTCCAAACCTCGAGGTCACACCGCCATGCCGGCAACCCGAGACACCGATCTCCTGTCCTCCTCCGTTTCCTTCGGGTATGTACAGCATGGGCGCCGACGCTCCCCTGCTACGCAGTCCGTTCAGCTCAATTTTCTCTGACACCTCAATGCAATCCGTGTAGGTCTCTGGCGATGCTGGTTTGATCTGAGGTGCAACACGATGGAACCTGATGTGGCGGCGATGGCGTGCGGCCGGTGCCGTTACAAGGCGCTCGCGCCGTGGCGCTTCCAGAGCGAGTTCGTGCGCAAGCAGACCAAGCCGGGCGACCCTTCTGATGCGAAGCGCGCTTTGGGTACCAACGGCGGGGCCGGAGGAGATGGCATCTTGGAGGGCCTCGGCGGCGACGCGGCTGTCAAAGAGATAAATGTGGAAACCAATGCCAGCAATCAGCAGAGTTTTAAGTGCTTTGGTGCTGCGAGGGAGGAGAATTCATCAGCGACAGATAAGAAATCAGAAGGTTTCGGTACAGGTGGTCGCGCTGTAGCAGGCTGCCGCAAAGGGCGCAAGGCCTTAGTGCCATGGAGGTTCCAGATTGGGTACAAGCGGCCACGGTCACAGGGTTTAAACCCTGTTATTGGATCTGATGTATCTCCTGAAACAAGAGGAACAACCAAGTTCAAAGATGGTTCTGTAGCCAAGAAGAAGAAAGTTAACAGAGGTGCCATCAGTAGAGAAAGTGTCATGGCTTCTCTGCAGGAGTTCCGGGTGATTTACCGGACCCTTCTGGAGGAAGAAAAAAGCAAGTGCAGTAAACAAGAAGATGGTATTAGACACGATCTTGCGGCTTTCCAAGTCTTCAGGAGAAGCTGTGTGTTGAATATGATGACAGGAGGCATGTGGGTAGCGTACCCGGAGTTCAGGTTGGCGACGTGTTTGACTCTAACATCGAGCTTTTCGTTGTTGGTCTCCACCGTTCACAAGAGTCGTGTGTTGATTACATCAAAAGGGGCAGGACATGGCACTAAAGCGGAGCATGGATACCAAAACACATGTCCGTGTAATCTATACATCCGTGGCTCATCATCAAAGTGGAAGCACTCAGTCCAAAGAACTTACGTATTACGTTTATGGTGGTTTATATTTGGTCGAGAAATTATGCAGAGACGAGTTGAGGGAAGACCAGTTTGTTACTACTTTTCATCTTAGAAGAGTGCCAGGGAAACCACATATCGACATTCGAGAACTTGTGAAAAATAGAATGACAAAACCGTCCAATGGTACTTTCATCATAGATATGTCAGCAGGACTCGAGAAGATCCCTATATTTGTCATCAACTCCATATCGGATGAGTACCCGGTGCCATTTTGCTATATTACACACATACAATATCCCCTAAAGAATCAGCCAGATCCTCCATCGGGTTGTGATTGCGTCGTTCGATGTTCGAACTCTCCGAAATGTGCATGTGCGGTGAAGAATGGAGGGGAAATCCCTTTTAGAAAAAATGGTCGTATCATAGGTGAAAAACCTATTGTTTATGAGTGTGGTTCTTCATGCAAGTGCCCTCCAACTTGTCACAATAGAGTCAGCCAACATGGAATCAAGTTTCGCCTTCAAGTATTCAAGACGAAATCAATGGGGTGGGGAGTACGAAGCCTAGATTTTATACCTGAAGGAAGCTTTGTGTGTGAATACATAGGAGAGTTGTTGGAGAATGAAGATGTTGAGAAGAGGAAAAATGATGAGTACTTATTCAATATTGGTCACAACTATTATGATGTACTATCCCCTCACTTCGGAATGGTCCTGTAGAAGCCGAAGTTAATGTCTTTGCCGTGGATGCTCTCAAATGCGGCAACTTTGCAAGGTTCGTTAACCATAGCTGCACCACCAACCTTTTTTCACAAAATGTGACCACGACAATAAGAGTATGCCCCCACATCGTTTTCTTTGCTGATGTGGATATTCCTCCCCTCCTACCGCTATCATATGATTACAATTATATTATAGATGGTGTTCATGACTCCAAAGGTAACATCAAGAAGAAACAATGTTTATGTGGGTCAACCGAGTGCAGCGGATGGTTGTACTAGACTTAGTTGTACTGTCATGATAAACTATTGATGACACTTTTATCTCTTAAGACATAGTTTTCTTTGTGAAATTTAGATATGTGATAATCCATTTCTTGTACTCAAATGTCGAGAATATCCTAAACTTCTTTAATGAATGGATTTGTACCTTTTTTAATGTGTGGATGAATTTCAATTGGAAGTTTTTGGTGTATTCCATTTAGGTTTTAAAATTTGTATATCGTAGAGACATCTCATTTCAATGTTATCAATATGTTTATACATGTTTATGATCTTCTAGGATATTACATCGCTTGTTGACCATATATGTTCCTAACTTTGGTAAGCAAGTATATGTGTGTCTAATCTTACGGTTCATTGATTATTATAGATTCTCACACTAGTAGGAAAAAGCCTATAGGCAGATGCCTATTGGCAATGGGTCAAGTAGTGCAATGGGCCAACTAGTGCACACGCTGCCACTAAGTAGTTTGGGCCCGCTGCCACTAAGCGTTTTGGGAACGCTGTCACTAGATTTTTTCCTACTAGTGCCAAATTCAACTTTCACCACACAAAAAATTCAGGCTGGCCTATTACTCAAAACAAAGAAACAAAATGATAACATCAATTCGATCATATAACATTCATGTTTTATATTACAATGGCTCTTGCTATGAGAACCCATGGTTTATCCACCAATAGGGTGTTTTCGCTAGTCAGATACCTTAATACACGGTGTTTTCTATGGTACATGAATTCAGAAAACAGGTTTAACTAACAAATGATGTGATTTTTGTATTGTAACTTTGATTTATTGAGAAAATCTTTAAAATTATTTGTGCATCCTCTAAATGACCAACCCATATATTAAAATTTAAATATAAAGTATGATACTAATTTAATTTGGATTGAGTGGGTGGTCTTTTCTTCTTTGGAAAACTGGACAAGAGTTCAGAAGCAAGGAGTACAAATTTCTACTCCGTACAATAGATTGGGACAGAGCTGTCTGGTGGTTCCAGAACTACCATACGTCTTACACTTACAGACTACATGGTAAATAAATAAAATCTTGCCTGTTACCTCTAGTGATCATCACGCCCGCATGTATATGAAACAAAAGAAGCCTCCAGGATAACATGGGAGGCAATCCGACAGAATTTTCGTTTGTAGCTTTTTCTCACATCTGAAGCTACACTGTTGTCGGCGTCTGTGGCCGGTTGTTTGGCGGTGTACCTTTGGCTTCACCCTTATGTTGCAGTGAGCGCGTCTCTCGGAGGAGTCAGATGGTGAAGTCCGATTCGCTTGCTCGTGGTGTAGCGACGACGATGACACCTGGGTGCTACTCTAGTGTCATGTTTCCCTCTTGGCAGTGTGTCGCATCGTTGTTGTGTGCCATTTCAACCGGCCGTGTTGTACCAATGTCGTCTGGTTTCTCAATAATTAACTCGGAAGATATCTTTTTCTTAATTAATGGATGAGGAAAATCTTTTGCCTCCCTTTCAAATAAAAAGTACTCGCAAGATGCCTCAACAATCAACCTGATTATGCCCCTGTCCTAAACGGCACAAATTCAGCTTCAAGAGCTAATATCATGCGTGAACAATAAACAACATCTCGATAGGCTCCAACTAAAGGGGGTCGGGATAAATCCCTGTCGGCTCTTGTCGGCCCCGACGCGGTGACGTCTACGGCGCCCGCCATCCTTCTTGAAGGGCATCAGGTGTACTTCTTTCCCACTCCCCTCCGTGTACCGGGAGAAATCCTAGGATCATCCGGGCAGCAGCTTCGTCATCGTCACTTTCCTTCTTGAAAATGTTGCTTGGTACGCGGCAATTCGGCGGCATAGGAGTGTGGTATAAATTCTCCGGTGGGCGCAACGGTTGCAGGTTATCTTCGCTTTCGTCGATCTGGCGTTGTCAGCATTGGTTTCTCTTTTCTTTCTTTTATATTTTCTATTGGACTTAATTGTGTTGTTTGCCCCAGCAGTGATCTCACCGTTGTATTGGGTGGTTGATATATTAATATAGCATGGCGCAAGCCTATTTTGAGGATATGCTCCAACTAATAAAGGAGAGAACTAAATCACAACTGCAAATCGTCTGTCGACAACTGCAATCTACATACTACTTTCCAACCGTGAAACTAGGTGGAAACAGTGCATATGTGTTTGGCTAAAAGTTGTTCCAAGGAGGCACAGAATCTTGCTTTGAGCGCTTTCTGGGGTAGACTAAACACCAAAGACAATATGGTTTTACAGAGAAGGAAAACCAAAGACAATATGGCACAGAATCTACATACTACAGAGCAGCCGAGGGAGAGGGAGAGGGTCGAGTGCCGCCACAGAAAAGGAAACGAGGGAGAGGGTCGTGCGTGGATGAGAAAGGGTTCAGGACGGGGGTGGGGAGGTGAGATTGGTTTTGTTTTCTCGTTATCTTGACTCGGAACCGAGTGATTCCACCGAATCTCCGCCGAATATTCATTCTAGAGGAATCTACAGGTTCTGGTTCTACCTCCTACCAAACACAGGAATCTGCTCTAGGTGCAGGTCTAACCCATTACATTCCACGCCGTGACGCAAACCAAACACACCCTTACAAAATGTTGGACACGGGATGCTCAATGTGACAGTTGTCCGGCGCTAGAGTCAGTTCATCATCTAGAACTACACTATCAAACCTCGCAGTGGATTTCGGGTCAGCTAGGTATTCCAAGCGTCAAGAGCTGCTACAATCTCTGAATACGTCGAACAAATTAGTGATATAAAATCCATCACCTGGACGATATGCTTTGGAGCGTGCCTGCTAAACCTGTGGAAAGCGAGGTAAGTCAAAAATTTCAACACATGAACGTTCACTCCAGAGGTCCTTTTCCAGCAGATTAACTGATATTGCAAGCTATGGGCGACAAGATGAGCTAAAAACAGGGAGGGACTTCTGTGTTGGGTTCAAAGTTTCAGCTTTGAAGACGACTTCAAGCTCTTTTTGTTATCTTGTTATATTATGTTTCCCTTTGTTTCTCTTTTCACTCCCCTTTTTCTGTTAGGGGATTAAAAATTAGTTCTTCACCGGACCACCCTTTCTGAGCCCGTCGTTGGTTAGATCATATTCACTATAAACTTGCATTTAACGTCCTCAAAATAGCTTTACGCCCCGCTTTATAGATAAACTAACGATCATACAAAACCAGCATACAACTCGACACCACAACACACGTAACCAAGACAACATACAAAGGTGTTAAAAGAACAACTACAACCCCCAACACAACAAGGAGACAAAGTCGTACCCGATGAACGATGGACTCCAAGACGAAGCCTTCGGCAAGGAACACCACAAGAGTGCCACCGCCTCCTGACCCAAAGGATTACGGTTTTCACTCGGAGAAGCACGAATGACAGAGGATAAACACGAGGACGCCTTCATGAAGGAAAGGACGCCAATTGTCGCCGATGCCATCAGCCTGGGCAAAGCCAGACAAGGTCTTCACCTCGGCACACACTCTCCACCTCCGAAGCGTGGTGCGGACACTGCCGAACCACCCCACCGAACGTCAAACACCAGACATCATGTCAAATCCAAGTAGCAATTCGAGAACGGAAGTGCAGTAGGCAGTCGGCGTCGAGCCACCCGTCGGTCGCACTCCGCCACCATAGACAGCTCGATCTGCACCCCTCCCCCCCCCCCCCCCCCCCCCCCCCCCTGGCCTTTGGCCTCGCCGCGGCCAATAGGAGCGGATCAACCGTCCTCCAACGTCCAAGACGGACGCCGACCAGTCACAGTAGCAGGGCCCTGCATGCCTAGATCAGGCACTGATCATCGTCGAGGAGGCTACCGCGTCAAGGCCATCGCCACCATCCACCTTCAAACACACGTTTGCCACCCCTACCAGCACCATCCCCGTCGAGCACCCGCTGCCATGGCCTGCTGTTGTTCGACCTCTAGGAAGAGAATGCCGCCCCGCCCGAAGTCGTCACCGCCGCCGCGAAGACAAACGGCGCCGCCACCCGGATGTGCCCGCATGTTGTCACTATGTAACAACCACTCTGTACTGTCACCACCTCTGGCTCGGTCCAAACTCGCCTCTACCACTGCTGCCTTCGTTGCAGTCTCTCGCTTCGTGACTCGGTGAGCATTGGCAAGAAATTCGTAAGGTAAGAAATCGACCATGTTTTGATGAAATTCCAGTCACCGGAGTTTAGCAAAGCCCATTGTTATATTATTGGGCTACTATTTGCATCGGACAGGGAAAATGATACTAGGTAATAGTGTAATACATGCGTCAAGACTCAAGAACATCATACCATATGCAGCCATGCAGCCCTGCACGGAAACTCGTCTATCTGCTTACACCGATCGAGGTTGTGAGAGCATTCAACACCAATATAATGCTACCGATACTACACACTGGCACATGGTTTATTTCATAGACTGCTTTACCCATATTAGCCAACATTATTTATGCCATGACTGACCGCTGCATGGCTAAGAGCCTAAAGAGGAAACGACGGGCAGCGTCAGTTCTTGCCGCCGCCGTCCTGCTTCTTCTGTGCCCTTCCGCCGCGGTATCTGCCACGCTTGTTCCAGTCAGCGCCACCATATCCGGCGCCGAACGCTCCTTTGACACCGGCTTCCCTGTTATAACCCCCAGCATCGTTGCCACCATAGCCACCCGGATGGCCACCATTGCGCCGACCAAATGTTTGCCCGCCTCCTCCACCACCACCTGATCCGCCACCATCACCTCCTCCTCCTCCTCCGCCGGCGCCGCCGCCTGCATCACCGCTGCCGCCATAACCGTAACCGGAGCCCGTTCCACCAGGCCCAGCAACCCAGCCCCACTCGTACTTCCAGGACCCGTCAGGGCTGGACCCCTGGCCTGACCCCGAGTCGCCTGTCCACCTTGGCGGCACCGTCTTCCCCGGCGACGCCAACACGTCCTTCTCGCCGTCAGCTTCGGCGCCCGCGCACTGCACCAACGCGGGAGCAAGGAGGAGGAACGCGAGCGCGAGCACCACTAGCTGCCCTTGCCATTGCTTAGAGATTCTCTCCATGGTATCTTCCTTGAGCTCCTGTGATTCTGAGCTCTTGCAGTGGATGTACCGTGTCCTATTTATAGCACTCGATCATGGGGCTGGTGAGTGGTGATGGATAAAAGATCGATCCTAGCAACAGATCACGCACTACCGTACGTCGCTTGCTTCGCTGCACCGTGTACGCTCTGCTTTGTGCCGACTTACTAAAGTCTCTCGTGAAAGCAGCTCTATGCTCGCGGCGCACTGGAATTGCACGAAAAGGAAACGCGAACTTTTATCAGTATTGTTCCTTTGGCGAGAGCCCCGTGACCTGAAGAATCTGGTAGTTGATGAAGCTTGCTGGGAATATATTTTTTTATGGCAGGTTAATGCGTGAACCAAGATTGTCAACACACGGAAATATTTAGGTAAGATTGCGAGCCCGTGAGTGCAAAGCATGGTGGCCGTGAAAAGAAGGGAAGAAAACGATATGGAATTGAACAAGGTTGCAGTCCATTTCGGTCCCTGCACTACTTCAACTGTCGACTATAATTAGATGCCTATGCCGGCGTGTTTGAAGGTCGTAATCAAGTAGCCAATATATCTCTGCTTTCTCTCACTGCAAGGCCACGATAACAGGCATCAAAGTTAGTGGCAAGCTTAGCCGATAACTTTGACCTTGTGGGTAACAATGGACGATCGAGCACCGTCGGGTAGCAAAATGCAAGAGCTATTCCGCTTCCTTCCTTCTCCCTCTCCGACGCACTCGCTCATTGTTTGCACTGGAGTTAGGGCTTGTTTCGTAGGTCTCGCTACCAAAGAGAGGGATATCACTGGTGGCACATCTCTCACTACCACAGAACGGTATATCAGCCCCATCTCAGGCGGGTCGTCCAGAATCTCTGCCACAGAGAGATGGATCTTCATGGAAAAAGCGTCACGAACTCACGATATCTATATATTTATAAACATGCGCAGGTTTACAGAGTTCTGCATGGTACCTTTAGCTTTTAATCAACGAAACCTACTCTCACAACCGTGACAGCCTCTCTGGTACCATTGGCGGGGGCGGGGGGGGATGAGGGCCAGAGCACCGCACACCCTATGACGGTGTAGCAAGCACGGATGGTGGGCGGCGGTTAGGGGGATGGAAACGGATCAAGATAATGCCCCTCCCACATCCGTTTTCATGGTTTCAAAATGAATACGGATAATGTTAATATGAATGCGAAGCAAATCCCCTCAAAAACCTAACCTCCCGGGGATCTCTGACTTCTGGTGCGTCAGTGAGGGCGGCCCGCAGGTCCGCGGCAGTTTGATTCACTACACCACGGACCAAATTTGGGGGCACTCTATCTGCCGGGAAATGTCAGTTTACAGGGCAGGAAAACAGCCGGCAAAGGTTTTTTCCCGGCAGATTGACCTGCCCCCTATAACCCAGCCGGCAAAGGTCTTTGCCGGCTGTTTTCAGTTGCCGGCTGTTTTTCTGCCCTCTGACCACCACTTGTGCCGGCAGGCTGGATGCTTTTCCGGCAGACAAACTGGACTGCCGGCAGAGAGTTGTGCCGGCTGTTATGTGGTTTCCCGGCTGTTAAATTGCCCTCAAACCCCTATTATTTTCACCGGCTGTTTAGACCTTTTCCGGCAGGTGAATTGCCCTAAAATGATTTTTCAGCATTTACATTTCTTGCATGCACGTTTACAGTTTAATCACATACATTTATATACAGATTGTACCACAAGATCATGCATCTCTTCCACAGGTGTACAACACATGATCCATTCAGTTTCTTTCACAAGTGATCATTGAAAGGATACATGATTCATATCGACAATACAAAAGATCGAGTCAAATTCAAAATAAAAAGCACTTGATCGACAATTGATCATTAACAGGATACATGGTTCTAGTCTTCTAGAGTAGTAGTCTTGATCGAAATGAACAAAAGAGCATATCGAACAATATATCTAGCAAGTAATCATTCTAGAGGTTAAAAGGATCTCTGCATCCCCTCAAGTTACTTCGGCGGTACATAGGCCACTGCCACTACAGACCCAAGCAGCCAGAGAGGCATAGCGGAGTCGTCCTCGACTTGCAGCCCGGCAGCACCTGCACCACACCAAGCGCAAGATTCAGATAGAGAACTCGTACTTTACCAATACTTGAAAACACATATCCTGATGCCGAAATGGCTGAAGCAGTAGCAGGTTTGAATACATTAAGATAAAAGCTAGATATATGTAGTGAAGCGAGGGAGCTCTAGATCATCTATTAACACTACTGTAACTGAAATGAAAAACATGCTCAGTTTTCTTGCCATCAAGACAATCAGTACATTCCATGTTTGCAGCTTACTAACAAATCTGTTGTTGTTGCCTTTTGTATATCTAAGCCCCACATGGCATGGAGAGAATTAGCTAGATAAAATAAGAATTGCATGCAATAAGTGGGTCCATCTCTCTGTCCAAACCGAATCAACACGTAGCAAACAAACTAAGTCGAACCAATCTCTGGAACCTTTTTCCTTTGGTTCGAACCAAGCCTAGTAAAACTGATACTGATCAGCAATAATTTTCCATTCAACCTGACGGACGTGCTAGCCGAAAACCCCACAATTTTATCTATGATCTGTATGAAAGTTAATAATAAAATTTATATCCATCAGCTCTAGTTATGCTGGTCATGCTCTGAATCTGTGATTGTCCACTATTGAGGACTCAAACAATTTATTCCGACTTGCCCTCCCCTGCACCAAACCAAATAAGCCTACTGGTCGTCTAAACATGGCAGGAGTTCGAGTTATTCATGGAACTGGTGTAAGATAACAGGTTGATTGATAAATGTTGTGTGAGCATGCATGCACAGCATGGGTGCATGCATGCTAACCTGGGAATCATGCAGCTTAGCAAAACAGAATATGTGTGGACTAGATTTGGGCTTGATTCATGCAGACAACCACATGACAACAAGTAGATATTCGAAAAATTGCTAATAGCTAGCTATATTTAAGACTACAAGTGGGTGTGCACGCACAGGCTAGCAAACAAGCCCACGCATGCATGCATGAGGAGTTCATAGGGCTTATCATCCCAAAACGATTAATTCACTTTAGCACTGATCCAAAATAGAACAGTAGGTACCTATCATTCTGCCTGTGGAGGTGAGGCTTCTTTTCTCATTGGTTTCTGAACCTCTAGCTGCACATCAATGAAATGTTGGTAAGGAACTTCACTTAACCATTTCAGCAAAAAAAAAGAACTAAAGAAATATAGGCCTACATGCTTATACAGCCAGGCGATAGTTCTTCCTTGAGCTTGTCCCATGGTGGTAACGTTCCCAACAGGACGAAACAATATGGCGTCTTTTTTCATTATATAGTCAACCACCACTTCACAACATTCAGTGCCAAGCTCCCGCCCCCCTACTATCTTCTTTCGATCGGTTGACAAAATCGTACCTTTTGCAACAGGGGAACGATGGTCCCTGATAATATTGTACAATATCACCTCCTTCCCTTGTGAAATAAGGTATGAAACAAGGCAGGAATAAGAAATAAGCAACATGAATTTGCACTCATACAAAAACTTCAGAAACTAAAGTAGGCATTAAAACAAGACCTGATGATTCTTTTGTGTTACTGATGCTCCTGATTTCATTTGAGGCTGCTGCACATGTGCCTTCTTTTGCAGCATCTCTTGTTCCTTTTTCTTTGCTGTTGTTCTGCTTCCTTATTTCTAAGTTGGTCCGCCTCCTTCCTTTGAAGTTCTTCAGCCTTGCTCTTTCTCTCAAGGATTTCTGCTTCTCTCTTTTGATTCTGGGTTGCTTCCCTCTTCTTACGTAATATGGCTGCTTGTGCTTTTTCCTTTCTAATTGCTCAGTTGCTTCCCTACACTCCCGCTCTAGACGTTCTTCCGCCTCATCACAAAGTAAATTGCGTTCTTCCTCCCAAGCAACAGATTCTCCCATACTATCAACAGGCTCATTGTTGAGCATGCTATTGTTGTGTCCACCATTGGACTGTGACACATCGTCCTCAGTTGGCTGACTTCTTCCATAAGTGCATCAATCTGGGCTTTTGTATCATTTCTAATTTCATCTACATGCTCTTTTAGAAGCTCATTGGCCCTCCAAGCTTTATCAGCCTCTAGCTCAGCCATCTGCAGTCTTGTGGATTTCAGCCCTCGAGCTCCAGGCATACCTAGAGCAGCAGCCTTTGCCCCTAGGCCTAAGCCCGGACGTAGCCATTCTTCTCTTTCCCAAGTACATGTGCAAGGATATCACCTTGTTGAATGGATTTTTCCAAAAGTTCAGGATGTTCATCCATTGTTCTCCCAATTTTTTCCTGCAATAAAAGGGATACAATGATGAACAAATTGTACCACATGAACTTTCAGACAGAAAAAAATTATTGTGTTCTAGAGAACTTACTATTACGTCGATTGTTTCCTTGGTTAGGGGTTTTTTCTTGCTTTCGTGTGTTTTCACAAACAATTCATCTCTGCGTGGAGCATATCCATGCTCCTCTTCCTACAATAAGAGTGTACAATAGTGAATTAGTCACCATTAGTATGCAGGCTATGCTTTAGTATGCTAAAGAAGTGAACAAATGCTACCATTTCATTTACAACGCGGGCATGGCTCTTGCTTCCCGATGTATGCAACACCTTCTGCCTTTCTCGGTTTTTCTTTCCTTGTTCACTCCGTCTCTATGAACAAAAGCTAAAAGTAAACAATTTGTACCTAGTTTGTACACATGAACAGACTGCAACAAGTATAATACGACTTAGAATTGTACCTTGCATTCTTCACTTCTCCAAAAATTGATAAGCCATACAGAATCATCAGGAGTTACTCTCTTATCCTTTTTGATGAGCACTGAGTTCCTCATCGGTTCTTTCTTCTTTGTAAATTCTCTCTTTCAAATCTGCCTTGAAGTCTTTCCATTTCTTGTGAGCACTTCCCATCACAAAGTCCTTCAGTTTGTCATCCACAACATAGTATTTCTGGTTGCAAAAAGGATGTATTTGAATAAGTATGCTACTTATAACAAGAAAGCAAGACACATATTTACAAGAAACTACACCATATGCATACCCTTAAGGTTATCAATAACTCATTCTTTTTTTCAACATCTACTTGTCTCCAATCATCAAATCCAAGTGGGATATGACTTTTAACATGTGTTGCTATGAAGTTGTTAAATTCAGAGGCATTGTTGCCAATCGGCTGTCCTTTTTCATTAAATGAAACAGGAACAGGTGGCTGTCCCTTTCTATCATACACACTGTGCATTCTAGTGCGCTTTCGACCCTCTCTCTTGTCTTGTTGATGATCCAAACCATGCCCTAACACATGAAAAGAGATAAGGCAGTGTTAAACACTTAAGTGAAAGGCTAAATGAAAATGTAAAAATCTGAAGTGTTGTCAAGACATATACCTTCATCCACTTGGTCAACAACCATATTTTCACCATTGCCTTCATCATCTAATTCATGTCTAACAGTTGTGTGAGATCTCAGCTCTCGGCTTGATTCTGGAATAGTTTCACCTTGGGATCTCTACAAAACGACAACCACATAATGCAACTGATCAACAAATTTAACCAACGACATAAGAGGCAAAATTCATTTCTAATAGTTTTGTAGATCACCTTTCTCCTTTGTTGTTGTGAAGGCATGGTCTGGTTCTGGGCGGCTATAGCACCAAGAGCAGGAATCAGGGCCTTCATTCTCTCACTGTTTTTTCGATTTTTTTTCACGTATACCACTGTATGCAGCAGCCCTATCTTCTAGTTCGTTTGCACTTTCCATTATGTTTCCTGAAACATACAAGACCAGAACATTAGTACAATTATATTCAGTTTGAAGCAGGTAAATAAATAATAAAACAAAACATCACACACTTTGGTTTCTCCTTTGCAGAAACAAGAACTCCATCTACATCAATCCTAGTTTGGGGTATATCTCTCAAGTTAATGTTGAGGCATACATTAGCATCAAGATTATGCACAGCAGATTCATCCCCTTCCTGAACATTTTCCAAACCAAACATATCATACAAGTCTCGCTGGTTTGGTGATTGTCTAACAGCCCACCAATCTGTAGCAACAGGGTCTTCAACATAGTACACTTGTTTTGCTTGGGAGGCCAAAATAAATGGTTCATCGCTCAACTTCTCCCCTGTTTGGATCAGATGCTTGTGGTTCACATCTGTGATGCCAAATTGATCAACCTTTACCCACCTGTCTTCTACACGGTTGTCAAACCAGTCACACTTAAATACAACCATGTTTCCTTTGTGATTGTAATCTAACTCTAAAATTTGATTTATCACACCGTAGTATTTTCTTTTTTCATTTTCAGATACTTCTGAAACCAAAACCACCCCGCTGCTTTGGGTAGGCCTACCCTCATCATAATACTTTGTATGGAAATTGTAGCCATTAATAGCATAACTACCATACGACCTTGCAACCACTAAGGGTCCCTCTGCTAAAGTTTGGATCTCTTCAGAAACTTCTTCACCATTATCAACAAGTTGTGCCACATACAACTTAAACCACTCATGGAAAGTGTCATGATGAAGTTTGGCGATTTGTAATGCATTTCGATTACCACTTGAGGACAAATACTCTTTATGTCTTCTGTAGAAGTTAATAAGGGATATTTATTATTCAAAAGCACATGCATACTCGCAGCTAGACTTGTAAAAATGAAACGTAAGGCATACCTCAAATATGGGGATATGTGATCATAATTGAACAATACATATCTATGTGCTTGCAGCCAAGCTTTGTGATCTAATGTCACAACACGCTTGCCAGCCAAAAACCGACCCTTGTTGTTGAAGAAAGGCTTAGCACTACACTCCGGCTCAATAACAGGATTTTGTCCTATTCTTTTAAATTTAGTTTCACATCCTTCTAAGTACCGAGAGCAGAAAGTAAGACACTCATGGAAAATATAACCCTCTGCAATTGACCCCTCAGGATGGCTCATTGTACGAACAAATCCCTTAAGGGTGCTCAGATACCTATACCGAGAGAAGAACGGCTTAGTTTACTATTTATATAGAACTAAATGGTGTACATGTTCAAGGTTTAGAAATGACCTTTCTATTGGGTACATGTTGCTGTACTTCACTGGGCCACCAAGCCTCACTTGGAGTGGAAGATGAACCATCAAGTGAACCATCATATCAAAAAATGATGGTAAGAAAATGACCTCAAGAATGCTCAATGTCTCAGCTATTTCTTGCTCTAGCTTCTCCATATCACTTATGGAAACAACAGGAGAATAAATCTTCTTGAAAAATCACTAACACGCATCAATGCAGCACTGACTCCCTCAGGCAAGGTTTTTCTAACAGCTAGTGGAAGCAACTGTTGCAACAGAATGTGACAGTCATGGCTTTTAAGCCCAATAATCTTTTTCTCCTTAACATGCACATTCTTTCGAATATCAGACGCAAGACCATCTGGGAACCTGATATTTTTTAGAATTTGGCAAAACAATCTCTTCAGCTCAGGACTCAAAGAGTATGGGGCAGAAGGCAAATGCAATGTTTCATTTCCCACTGGAACAGGATGGAGAGCTCCTCTTATTTTAAGTTCCTCAAGGTCTCGACGAGAGTTTATACTATCTTTGGTTTTTCGGTCAACACCTAGAAGTGTGTGAATGATGCTTTCTAACACGTTCTTTTCAATGTGCATGGCATCTAGATTATGAGGTTGCAGCAAGTCTTTCCAATATCTCAGCCTAAACCATATGGATCTCCTTTTGAAAATTTGTGGGGGATCACCACGCTTTCGTTTGTTGGTGGGTGGTTTTCCGGAAGGGTCCTTTCCAAATTCAGTCTGCATATTTTCTGTAAGAGCATCCACTTCCTCTCCGGTAAGTGGTACAGGAGCAGTCCTAGTTTCCTCCTTGCCATCAAAGAAGTCCTTGTCTACTGTTCTAAATCGGTGATCTTCATCTAGGAACCTTCGGTGACTCATGTAGATGGTTTTCTTGCCGTTGTTCAACCAAATGGAGCAAGTGAGAGAATGGCACTTTGGACAGCCATACTCACCCGAGGTGACACAACCAGCTATAGTAGCCATACCCGGAAGATCACTAATAGTGGAATGAACAGCAGCACGCAAATGGAAGTACTCAGATTTGGAGGCATCATAAGTTCTAATTCCCTCCTCAAAAAGTGAATGAAGGTCATCAATAAGTGGCTCAAGGAAAACATCTATATCTCTCCCAGGTGACTTTGGGCCAGGAATTAATAAGGAGAGGATGAAGTTTGGTTGCTTCATGCACAACCAAGGAGGCAGATTCAATGGAATAGCAATAACAGGCCAAACGCTATAGGCACAATTCATTGATCTAAAAGGATTAAAGCCATCTGTCGCTATAATTAACCTAATGTTGCGTGAATCTGCTGCAAAATCTATATGTTCATTGTCAAAATGCTTCCAAGACGAAGAATCTGCAGGATGCCTTAACAGTCCATCTTTTGTACGCCCTTCATCATGCCACCTACAGTCGTTGCACTCTTTGGTGTTATGAACAGCCGTTGTAGCCTCTTTGCTATGGGGAAATACCTAAGAACTTTTCTAGGACTTTGTGTTCATGTCTCCCATCTTGTTTCTTCTTTTCAGATTTCCAACGAGAGGTTTTGCACTTTGGACAGCTATTAGCATTTGCATACTGCTTCCAATACAGAATGCAGTCATTGAAACATGCATGGATGCAAACATAATTAAGACTAAGACATTTTATCATTTTCTTAGCTTCATGAAAGTTTTTAGGTAATTTTGCTTCAGGGAACGCCTCTTTTAGCAACCCTAGGTGCATATCAAAACTCTTATCAGTCCAATGACCAAGAGCTTTGTTCTGGAGCATCCTAACAACAAATCGCAGCTTTGAAAAAGATGTGCTCCCTGGATAGAGTTCTTCAGCTGCAGCACCTAGTAACTGATTAAAAGGGTTATTTGCATCGTCCTTGTCACTAGGATTGGCCTCATCATCACTACCACTACAATCGGCAAACTCATGTCTCATATCTCTAATCAGTTCGGCCATCTCATCCAACTCTTCTAACTCATCCACCTCCTCCACCTCATCAATTTCCACAAGCATCACTATTTGGTGGATACGGGTATGATGACTCCCCATGATATTCCCATCTTGTATAGTCAGTGACAAACCCTTCACACACTAAGTGCTCCTGGACCTCACTAGCTTCAAGCCAAGAACAATTTACACAATTTCTACAAGGACATAAGATAGTGTTCCCTATTGCCGAATGGATACAGGCAAACTGAATAAATCCTTTAACCCCATTAATGAATGTTTCGGTGTGCCTAGCTTCATCCATCCAGCTCTTATCCATTTCTATAACAGTTTTTAAAAACCCTAGGACAAACAAGATATTAATTACTTGAAGTAAACACACACAACAACAATCAGAAAATACTGAAGTGCATGAAAAAATTGTGGTTTTTGACAAATTCGTTCACCTTAGAAGTATAAGGTGTTGTTGACTCTGCTCAGCCTCTTCGGATTCCTCAAGCACTTGCGGGCGGAGCTGGGGAAGAAGGGGCAGGCTTGATCTCAGTTGCCTCGCTGGACTCCTAACATGGCACAGGGTCGCAATAGGTCAAGCAACCTTGCTGGATTTCATAAACAGCAGCAGAAAGAAGAGACGGAGAGGGCAACGGAGGTGGCGGACGCGGCCATGCATGGCGCCGGTCACCGCCGACGGTCAGGTTGAAGAGGGCGAAGGAGGGAAGCGGTAAGCGGGAAGAAGAAGGGGGAGGAACGAGCAGATGCCGTCGGCCATGCTCACCGAGGGTGTGGGTCGACGGCGTTGGTCCGGCCGACCCTTGACCGGCGGCGCGCTTCGGTGCGGAGAGGGTCCTCGGCGGCCGGGGCGGAGATCGAGTGCGGCGGGCCGGGGCGGCACGGAGCGGGCGGCGGAGCGCGTCGGCGCTGTGCACGAGCGCGGAGGTCGAGTGTGGCGGGCCGGCGCGGAGGTCGAGTGCATCGGGGCGGCGCGGACCGGGCGGGGGAGCGCGTCGGAGCTATGCACGAGCTTCTCCTGCGGCGGCGCGGAGCTGGAGAGATGGTGGGGAATCGTTGATTTGGTATCTAGGGCTGGAGATATTTTGTTAGGCACCGCGCGAGCCACGCGCCAAAGTTTCTGGAAATTTTCGCTCCCCCCCCCCCCGCCAAAACATTACTCACTAGTGCCGGCAGTTTCACTGCCTCCGTATACTCATACTAGTGCCGGCTGTTGCCAGCCGGAACAGGTATATTTTTGCCGGCTGCAAAACTGCCCTCTCCTATTTGTCCCGGCAGTTAACTTTTCCCGGCAGTTAAACTGCCTTCTAAAACCGATTTTTGCCGGCAGTTCTTTGCCCCCAATTTTGGTCCGTGGTGTAGTGATTTCCTCAGATCTAGAGCCCACATGTCATCCAATGAAGTTTTTTTTACCGACTATTGGGTCCTTGTGTTGGTTGGTCAGGACACGTGGGGGATAGATCATGGGATAGAGAAATCAGGAATATTACTCCAAGACGGATCAGATGTTTTCCTATTTCACAGCTAAAACGTATATAAGAAAATAATATACTTGTTTCTTATGAGTCAACTATATAACAGTATTGTGATATAATACACAACAGTTTTAACTTCACTTATAAGAAAACACATTTGACTACAATAAAAAATTAGCTTGAATAGGCATATCGGGCTAGAATTACCAAAATTGACGAACATAATTTTATTCAAATACAAATATATCTATTACAATATCCACATTTGTTTCAAAATTCAATACCACATCCATTTTCATTTCCGTTCAGATTCGTATATTTTCACATTCATTTAAATCTCTCGAATATGAATGCTTGGTATTCAGATTATCCACTACCGGTTTATGGGCTAGCGTGGACTCTGATGTGATGGGCAAGTGGACGGGCCAGTCACTAGTACTCCTTGGTTGGCAGCCACCCTCCTCGAGGAGGTACAACCTAGTGCTCTTCGTTTGGCAACAATCCTCGATAATAAATCCAAAGTCTTTGGATTTCATTTTGTGTTTTTTATTGACCACAAACGAATTGGAAGAAATTAGATCTTCTAGAATTTTTTCTATAAACTCGGATGGAAAGCATAAACAAAATTATGAATTGGAGAAAACATTTGACCAAAAACTGAATGGTGGCCTCTCTGCTAGGCTTCATAGCCTCTACCATGCAGGATGCTAACGGCTCCAAAGACTTGTTTCTGAGTATGCATAGTTTTAAATCTCTAAATTTTATAAGATATTGCCATTTTTATGTAGCCCGTAATACAAAGTATTTGAAATTGGTATTTTACACGTTTGTGGGATATACCGTTACCGACATCCCAATTTATTTTCAGAATTTTTTGGAACTCAGAAAATACGATTTTCAAAAAAAATAAAATGACAGGAACACTGGTGCTCAGATCAAAAGACACTTTCCGTGACTGATCCATATTGTCCTTACATGCATGGCCATCTGGAGGTTCCACGATCAGCTTAGCCGGTAAAGGGAGGGTGGTCGGCAGGAATTGCACGGATCAATATGTTCCAAACGCCTGTAAGAGCAACTCTAACGGCAGACCTATTAGGCACCGTTTTTTCATTATAGGGCACCAGTTTTTCACTTTTAGGGCACAAAAACGACCGTTGATTTACCAGCTGCCCTATAATAGGGCACAGCATGCTCCAGCGTCTGCCCTATTATGGGGCACGCCTGCCGCGCAACACCCCTCATTTTCACTATGTTTTTACACATTTGCATACATATGTCAAATGAATAGTATAAAAGATGATCTAAAATGTATTCAAACAAATAAAGGTTCAATAGAAATCACTTATTACAACACAATATGAATTGTTCATCAAATGGTTCATCATCTTGCAAACAAATCAACACACAATAGAATTGTTTCATGACATGGAACAAACATCAATCAAGTGCACGGTGTTGCCTTTGCTTTCCATACCATGACCACCACTCCTCCACGAGAACCTTTTGAAGATCCTCGTGCACGTCAGAGTCACGAATGTCGTGGTAGGCATCAAGAAAGCGTGCAGCTCGGCCTCCACCTCGCCTCGGCCTCACCGGTCGCCCCATCTACTCATAGGTACCATAGACCACATTTTGGCCACGCTCATCTTGTATTATCATGTTATGCATGATCACACATGCATTCATGATGTACCAAAGCATTTCTTCATCCCAAAACCTCGCCTCAAAATAGCAAATTGGACTTGAAAATCTCAAATGCCCTCTCCACATCCTTTCTTGCAGCCGCTTGAGCAGTGTGGAAATCAACTTCCTTCTTGCCTTGAGGGGTAACTACGGGCTTCAGAAATGTATCCCACTTGGGGTAGTACCCCATTTTGTATATCCGGTTGTTTGCTTGGAACTCAACCGGTGGTGACTCCCTGTTGGCTAGCTTGGCAAAAAGAGGAGAGCGTTGAATAACGTTGATATCATTGCAAGAACCGGGCATCCTAAAAAATGCATGCCATATCCAAGTCTCATGATGCGCCACGGCCTCTAAAATAATGGTGGAATCCTTTTTTTGCCCTCTAAACTGTCCATGCCATGCAGCAGGACAGTTCTTCCACCTCCAATCCATACAATCTATTGAGCCTAGCATACCTGAAAAGCCACGAGCCTTGTTCATCTCCAAGATCCTCGTTGTGTCTTCAACAGTGGGGCTTCTCAAAAACTCCGGACCAAATACTTGAACTATTGCGACAGCAAAACGCTAGACACATTTGATACTCTAGCTCTCACTCATGGCCAAATGGTCATCAACCATATCAGCTGGGATGCCATATGCAAGTTGCTGCAATGCGACTGTGACCTTTTGGAAGGTGATGTGCCCAAGAGTCCCGCATGCACTTCTTCGTTGCTCAAAAAATTGATCATGAGCCTTCACGCGTTCTGCAATTTCCCTGAACAAACGGATAGACATCCGGAAGCGACGGCGGAACATACGCTCTGGATAAACAAGAGTGGGAATGAAGTAGCTGCGCATGAGCTTTGCATCGGCTTCCAAACGTTCCCTCTTAATCTCCTCACGGCCAAAGACCGAACCTCCATGCTTCGGCCGCTTGGTCTTGTTGTACAACATCAAAATCAAAGCAATGGCTTCCTCCTCCTCCAAATCATGCTCCTCGTCGGAGGAATACTCGATTAAAACCATCTACAAACGCAATTTATTTGTGTTTAAGTCTCTAATAAGAAATCAAACCAAAAACTTAAAAAAAATATGGGTTATCACTTACCTCAAACACCTTGCGTGCGGCTCGGCCGGAGGTGGTGCGGCCCGGTCTCCGTGCTGGTCCTGCTCACGCGCAGTGGATAGCTCCTCGCCAGGGGCGCGAGGGCGACTCGTGGCGTGGCAAAATCAACCGGAGACGGCCCGAATCGAGCCCGGCAACAGCGGCGGCGCACAACCGATTCAACTCGCCGGCGGGCGGTTCTATGGTCGACGACGGCGGGGAATAGGTAGGAAGTAGTGCGGCGGTGGTCGACAGGGAAGGGGCGGATGCTACGGCGGTCGATTTCTAGCCGACGGCGGTGGGACGGGTCGGGGGTGGTTCGGCAGGAGGGGAAATGAAGTTTTCGCGCGGCAGTTGGGCTTTGCGCGCTCGGCTCGTGGGATATAAGTTGCGGCGGTGGTCGGCAGGGAAGGGGCGGACGCTACGGCGGTCGATTTCTAGCCAACGGCGGCGGGACAGGTCGAGGGTGGTTCGGCAAGAGGGGGAAATGAAGTTTCCGCGCGGCAGTTGGTGGGATATAGGGCAGGGTGTGTTCTGATGTATATTTGAGTCACAATGGGCTCTGCACTAAAACATTTAGGGCACAGAGTATAATAGGACAGCCGCTGGAGGGCGTTTTTTGCTGTTTCGTGCCCTATATTTGTGGCATATAAGTTAGATTTTATAAGGCACGGCCGATTATAGCTCTAAGTCTGTATGCGTGCATGGGCGCATTGCTCGTTAGATGCTTTGCCATTTTATTGTCACGGAACAACTTTGTTCTCTCATGTAAATGGATCTCTTAAATTGAATCGATTTGCCTCGGTTATCGCATGATGCAAATAAATGGATTGAATCGTTGATTTAATAGTTCTTTCTTATCGATTTCCTCGTACTAATATTTAGTTGAGTAATCTATTATGCATGGTCTTGCATCATTGTAATTGTGCAAAAAAAATCTATGGAAATTAAATGTTGTGGTTTGTAACAGGTGACATGAATTAAATCGTTATGATATGAATTTCACACATGATTTACAAATATGCTCAAATACCTCCAGTTTCACAAAGAAAAATACATTTATTCCAACACCAACCGAATAGTCTGAACGAACAACTTCTGAAAGCATCCACTTAACTTGCTTCTTTCTGATACAAGATGTAGTTACAAATAAAAATGACACCCTGATGCATCCTCATAATTTACTGAAGTTACAAATATTGAGATACAAGCTGAGTATAAGCAGTGAGATGTTATATAACACCTTTTTGCTCAGTTACAAATTACAAAATGACTGGCAAGTGGAAGCCATTCTGCGATAACTGAAATTTTTGAGAAACAAAATGATTTGTCAATAAGGACACACAGAACTACAGAATTAACAAAATTATGAATATGTTGCGAGGCATCAGACATCCAAGGAAGGATCTAGCAGCATTAGCTCTCAAGCCTGGCAGGGCGAAAGCTCTTAGGCGGCAACTGCGAATGTTTTGAGAAACAAGCCTTAAATTTATCATCATTTGCAATGCAACAGAAATCAGAAATATAGAAGAAAAGAAACTATCTGGGGACGTTATTAAGGCTCAGACATCCAAGGAAGGAATTAGCAGCATTAACTCTCAAGCCTGGCAGGGCGAAAGTTCTTAGGCGGCAACTGCGAATGTTTTGAGAAACAAGCCTTAAGTTTATCATCACTGCCAAATAATTCCCCAGTGTCTAATCAACTATCGTATAAAAATGGTTAGTTAACACACCATAATCACAATTACCAGTTCTATGAACTGATTGAGATGCATTCACAGGTTCCTATCAATATAAACATGAGCAAAAATAAAAATAATCTAATGGTTTGTTACACTAGGTATTCAGCTTCAGAAAGCCGCAAAAGTATCGTCATTTGGAAATCTGACGGTAATTCCAACATAAAGCTAATCATCATGGGCTATAACCTTGTTGGATAGATCTAGTGTAAAAATCGAATCCGGAGATATAAATAAAAAGAAACAAAAGATTGCATGGTATAGTATCATCAGAATATAAATTCCTTCTCATTCACAGGAAAATAGGCACTGTGTCAGAAGGTGTCCTAAGATTGTTTCAAGGTTTCATCAACTGATACTTATCAAGAAAAAAATCAAAACGACAGGAGAACCACAGAAATCTAATGGATTCAGGTGCAAAGATGACATCATACGGCCGGCTTACACCGCCCTCGGATCAAGTGTTGGATTATGCATCAATTACCTCCTCACGATCCAAATACCTCACGATCCAAATAGATCTATCAGTGCGGAAAGAAAGGAAAACCAAATTCCGAAAAAATATGTTTCGAGGAAGCCACGTAGTTACTCAGTGGTGGCAATGTTTAATTGGTTCGATTCTGCCAGCGATGTCATCAATGCTTTCAGAAGAGGGAGCTTGTTATCCTCATCGCAACAACGTTCCTCCAAAACAAAACAAAAAAATCAAGAAGGAAAGAAGCACGAAGAAAAAAGATCCGGAGGAAACACAAAGAGGGGTGTAAAAAATATGGTGTGAGATGGCTCGGTTCAGCGGGATAATCGGCATACAAATCAACTCCTGAGAGAAGACCTGTGATTTGGTCTGTTGAGCTTGAATATTTGCAAACCGTCACTGCCATCACCAGATGCAAAGGTACAAATCGGAACGAATTCGAAATAAATCGGAGACATATAATAAGCAGAGAGAAACCTGGCCGTGGGAAGAAGATTGTTGCGTGTATGCTGGAGGCTGGATGAGCTTCTCTTCGGCGGCGATGATAGGATCTGTGTGGAGGGGCAATTATATAGGGAGGAATTGTTGGGTTAGGGTTTAGGGTTGGCGGCGTGACCGCGTCATGTACAGAGTCCTTCACCGTGGGCTGTGAATTGGATATAAGGGTTGTTCTATCAGCTGGTCCATGGTCACAATATTGGGCTTTAGACGACATCCAAATTGGGTGTGGATATGCAGTAGTCTTTTGATTCAGCCCATGGGGTAATCGACCAGGAAGAGTGCTTGAGTGCGCACATAGTCCGGGGGCAACGCCTATATCGCTCGCTTGCGGGTATCGTTACAAAAAGGTTTCCTTTCAGAAGGAACCTCACGAGCAAGAGCAAGCCACGTGGAGCCGCGTACGAGCCTCGTCCGCCCAAGCTGCTCGTACGTCCACCGAACCAAAGCCGGGCTGGAATTAAAACTCGAAACTCGCGAGTTAAACGAGCAGCTCGGAACTCGACTTGAGTCGAACTCGTTGCTAAACGAGCCGAGCCGAGTTTTCATTTTAGACGCTAAACGAGTTCAAGTTAAACGAGCCGAGTTCCGAGCTACTCGTTTAGCTCGTTTAACTCGGTAAAATAAAATCGTTACATTATTCTTATCTTTATGAATTATTTTACCTCATTATATCATAGTTTAACGACTAGATATTACTTAATATTGTCATAGATTGTTTAATAATTGCATCATACATGTCTAAATAATTAAAAATATATATACATAAAATCTATTACAATGGATTTAAACAGTTTTACCGAGCTAAACGAGTTAAACGAGCAAACTCGCGAGTTTAGCGAGCCGAGCCGAGTTCTAATTTTGAACTCGTTTGTCGAACGAGCCGAGTCGAACCGAGCTCGCTAGTTGACCGAGCTTGAACGAGTCGAGCCGAGGCTCGGCTCGGCTCGAAATCCAGGCCTACATGCAAGGAAGGAGCCAAGCTTCCGCACATACGCCCGCGTACATCCGGCCGCGCGTACATCCGTCGGCGTCCATGTTCAGCAGATCATGTACTTGCTCAGCAGATAGATGTACATTCCGATGAATCATCTAGCAAAAATTAAAAAAATTAGTAGCACGATGTACACATCCAGCAAAAATTACTAGTAGGTTGTACACATGCAACAAAAATTAGTCGTTTCCTGCTAACACAGTTTGTATGTTGTACAACTAAAAAGACACAGGTTGTACAACTACACGGACGCATGTTGTATAACTAGACAGACATAGATTGTACAGACAAATGTTGTACAACTAAACAGACACAGATTGTACAACTAGACATACACAGGTTGTACAGACACAGGTTGTACAACTATACAGACATAAGTTGTACAACTACGCAGACACAGTTTGTACAGACACAGGTTGTACAACTACACAGACAAAGTTTGTACAGACACAGGTTGTACAACTATACAGACACAAGTTGTACAACTTCGCAGACACAGTTTGTACAGACACAGGTTGTACAACTACACAGACACAGGTTGTACAACCATACATAACCAGTTGTAAAAAAAAAGTTCATCGAAACCTATCAACATGGGATCTAGTTTTGAAGATCTCGACGCGAGGAGCTCAAAAGTGAAAACGGTTCGTAATTTGGATAAACGGTTCTCAACATATTTCATTTTCAATATTCGGATTTGAAAAATAAAAGGCAAAAAGGAAAACTGTATGCCCACGTACGTGCATGCCCTCCTTTTCTCTCTCATACTCCCCCACTTTTAATCTAATTGTGACACATGGCAGACATGCAGACAATCAAAATTGGAACATGTGAGGAAAAAGCGACACTTGTCACAATTAGAACGATGGTGATGTTACCTTTACAAAGGAAACCCTTTTTCTAGTGATTTCCCTCGCTGGCGGCGCCTCAGCCCCGTGCCGCCTAAAAGGAAATGTATCTGGCCCGCATATTTGTGGGCCCAATATCAGGTACAATTGTCTCCTCCTTTTTCTTTTTTCGGTTAATAAAAAATGGAAACAAAAATTATAAAAGATTTTGAAAAAGAACATTTTTCAGTTGTGAAACATTTTAAAAAATCTGAGCATTTATTAAATTTGAACTTTAAAGTTTTGAATAATTTCTGAATATGAACAAACTTTGAATTTGAATAATTTTTAAATATGAACAAATCTTAAATTTGAAAAAATTCGAATATGAACAAAATCTTGTATTGGAACAATTTTTGAATATGAACAGGATCTTGAATTGGCACAACTTTTGAATTGGAACAATTATTGAATAAGAAAAAATCTTGAATGTGAGCAATTTTAATATGATTTTTTTAATTGAAACAAATTTCGTATATGAATAAAATCTTGAATTTAAACAATTTTTTAATATGATTTTTTTAAATTTGAACAATTTTCGGAAACATTTTACAAAATCATAAAAAGTAAAAAAGAGAAAAGAAATAGAATAAGGAAAAATTAAAGAACAAAAAAGAAAACGAAAACGAAAATATAAACAAAAAAAGAAGGAAAATGGTCGGCCCAACAGCGCGGTGCTTCAGGCGGCGTGGCCATCTGGCGCCGCCTGCTGGCGATATATAGCATTTGGCGTCCGGGGGTGTCGCTTGCAATTATTTTTCTCACTCTTTTTCCCAAACCTAGATGCTGCTCTCCATGCCGCCATCTTGGCCCCCTTCCTTACCCCAGTCCAACAGTCTCGTCAAAGTCTGGACCTATCGCCTCAAAAAAGTCTGGGCCTATGGTGATGACTTGCAAAAATGTGGCGTGGGGGTGCTCTAATCGATATGTCTGTGAGATTTTAGATCTCATTTCAATCCGAGAGTGGCTATTGTGTCTTCAAGATCTAGTATAGCGATGAGATCTAAGTAGATTGGCTAATATATTTTTCTATGTAATTTTACTTTTTACTATTCTTTCGCGTCGAGTTGGCTTACTTCTATTCATTCCCTTTGTTAACTAACAGATTTAAGATGCTCTATGTTATTTTTCTTTTTTCGAAATGGAGGTTGAAACTTGAAACCCAACCCACTGCATCGAATCAATATACACGCCCATTTTTATTAATTATTCAACAGCGTCTTACAAAGCAATACATCAATAATAAGTCTGAAGCCACCTTCAACATCTATCGCAACTCCTACCAACTTGATAAAGGGGATGGATATGATCGAGTCATTTGCCCAGACCCGACACCAACCACCAACACACGTCATCTTAAACCGGAGGCCTAAACCGAACCGTCCAATGGCAGGTCGGGAGCAAAACGGTCCAACAGTCTCTCAACGGGCACCACATGCGCATGCTCTAGATGTCGCCGCCACCATATTCCGCGAATCCATCTTCTGAACACGTATCAACGCATTAACCTTGTCAGACCTGTCATCGACGCTGCCACGGCGCTAGACATAGCCCTAGCCCTATGCAAGTCCATCACAACACGACCGTCATGGAGACCCCGTTGCGTGATATGTCTCACACGTATCTATAATTTTTGATTGTTTCATGCTTGTTATATGTCAATGTCAAGTGTTTTTATAATATTTTTATATCATATTTATACAATTTCTGGGACTAACCTATTAACAAGATGCCTACTGTCAGTTCCTGTTTTCTGCTATCCTTTTGTTTCAGAAATGCTAGTCAGGACATATTCTCCGAAAGACCTGAAAATTTAAGGGGTCTATTTTTACGAAGGAAAGAAGGTACCGACCAAAGATCACCCGGAGGAGACCCCCTAGGAGAGGGGACGGGCTCCAGGCGTGGCCTGGGGTGGGCCCATGTGAAAGGATCGGTATGACACCTAGAGGGGGGGTGAATAGGTGCTACTCCAATTTTAGTCTTTTTCAATTTAGGCTTGACACAAAAGGTAAATTCTCTATATATGCACCTACGATGAATTTACCTATATGACAAGCTAGCAACTAAGCACGATATGATAAGGCGGTAAACAAGGATAGAGGTAACCAAAGTCAAAGCACGCGGAGACACGGATGTAATCCCGAGTTCCTCCTTTTTAGGGGAGTACGTCTCGTTGGAGAGGTGTGAACCAACACAATGGTTCAACGGCCACAAAGGCCTCACCCTCTTCTCCGGTGAACCGCACCACAAAGGTTTGGTTCACTTCAACTATCGGAAACCTTCGAGGCGGAGTCCGGAGCCTTTACAACAACGACTTGGGGCACAACCCACAAAGGATTGGGGGCTCCCAAACAGCTACAATCTGTCACAAAGACAATCAAGTGAGTACAATAGGGGGCTAGGTTTTCCTAGTGGAAACCCTAGCTAATGGTCCCTCAAGTGAATGAGGGGGAAATGAAGAACGACTTGGTGAAGATGTAGATCGGGGCCTTCTCCTTCAATCCTCCAAAGATCAACGAGATTGGGTGGAGGGATTGGGAGATCTATCAAATCTTGAGCTTGCAAGCAATGGTGTTCTTCAACGTGTTCAAGCTACTTGTCAAAGGTTGGTGAAGAGGTATATATAGGCCTCATCAAAATATGGCCGTTTGAAGAGGTAAGTGGCGAAACGCAGGAAGCAGGGCCGGCCTGGGGGCCGGCCTGGGCCGGCCAGGGGGCTGGCATAGCAGCCGAGGCCGGCCTGGGGGCCGGAGGGTGGCTGGGCTGGCCGAGGCTGCGACGACACCGGCCTGGGAGCCTGTAATATCCCAGCATTTAGGAGTTAAAGAAGGGTAGAAATAGTAATGTGTGCATCTGTATGCATGCATTTGAAAATCCTGAATAATTTTTTCGCAAATTAAAACCCTAAGTGATCAGAGTTCATTCATCTTAATGAATTAGGTTTAATTCATCTTAGGTGAACGTAAATAAATTTCGACTTGACTTCGAGGTAATTTATTCGTTGTGGAAAATTTTGAATCAAACTTGAATATTCAAATAATTTGAATTTGTAAAGTAATTCAAATTAAAACAATTAAGTAACAAAAACAATAATTAAGTAAATGAGTTTATAGATTTATGAATAATTCAAATCTTTACAATAAATTTTACAAATGATTGAATTCTTACAAAGACAAACTAATAACTTTATTGATTAAGAACAACAATACATTGTCTTTACAAATTATTTACAACAAACTGAAATACAAAAAGGAAAATTACAATTGTTTCCTAAACTAAAATGTCCAGTATTCTTTTCTTCTTCTTGTTGTAACTTTTACTCCAAGATTGTTTCCTGTAACACCAAAGAGAACAAAACAAAATAAAAGCAAAATAAATCAAAGTAGGGATTTGAGGTTAGTAATACCCTCAGTTTAAGGCAGTGAAGTGCACTGCTAAACACATCATCAGGATTGGTATAATCAAGGTTAGCATCTGTTCTTAATTAGCCAAAACCAGCCTCAGCACAACATCATGGGCAAAATCACAAGTAAATCCATTTGGCAGCTCAAAATAATTCACACAGGTTGGATAAGCTCAACCAGCCGAAGCTCCAGTTCACAGGAACTGGGAAGCAACTAACCAGGCAGCACCATCACCACACACTGATGTGCTGTCCACAGCACATCCATTTCACTCCCCAGGGTAGGGATAAGAGCAAAGCCAGCCGTAGCAAACAGGTGACACACCACTGTTTTCACTCACAGCCTCACAGCTCGAGTTCCTCACAGCACAACACACAGTTGTTTAGCCAAATCATTAAATCCACCTCTGTTTCATCACACAATCCTTGCTGAGAGCAAGTGCAAGATGGAATGAAGCACAAGGTCAAGCCGAGCAAAGAGGGAAGGCCAGAAGCTCAGGAATAGCAAGCTAGAGCTGGAGGAGCAGGCCAAGCAAGGTGAACAAGGAGGAGATCCACAAGAACTGCAGATCAAGCAACCCAGAAAAGCCACATGATCTGTTGATCAAGAAAAGTAGCAGATCCACAAGCCACAACACTAGCACACATCAGCAGGTGAATATCAATATTCCCTAGCATTGGTTTGCTAGAATAAATAGGTAGTGTGGCTAGGATGTTTCCTCAGCTTAGCATAGAAGTGCTATGCTAAAATCATCACAGGAAAGAAATAAAACAAGCAAGCATCTGTTCATATAAATAAAAGCCTCAGCCTGTGCATCATAGGCAGGGGATATAAATCCACCAAAATTAGCAAAGGCATACAAGCTTTACTTGCTTGGAGTCACATTTTGGGAATCACACATCCAACACTTGTTGCTGGGTACAAAACCCACAAGGGGAGAGGCACCACAAGCACAATCATGCACTAATAACACCACTGGGCAGTATAAATAATCTTCCTAAGCTAAAATCATCAGAATGCTTCTGTGTAACTCGGAGGAGGCATCACAGCAAGCAAAGCTAAATTATTTAGCTCAAGAAAATAAGATATACTTGCACATGGCACTAATAGAACATTATATCGAAGGGGCAAATCATCAGAAGCATTCTTGCACAGCACAATAATAGCTAGAAATAATTCCAGCATACAAAAGTAATACACATCAGAGGCACATCTCTGAATCATGGTTCAGAGAGCACCATCTGTTGCCATTATCAAGAGCAGATAACTAAATCCATCGAAAGACAGAACCCCAGATCATCACCACAGCTAATTACTAGCTATAACATCACCAACTGAATGCATGGAGGCACTAG
The DNA here is from genome assembly GCA_947311845.1 of Poa pratensis. Classification (NCBI taxonomy): domain Eukaryota; kingdom Viridiplantae; phylum Streptophyta; class Magnoliopsida; order Poales; family Poaceae; genus Poa; species Poa pratensis. The sequence goes on from CAMZMU010000081.1 coordinate 32,782,820, forward strand.
AACATCCAGCATATGTCACCGAAGCATCGGAATAGCTGAGCCAACATCTAAACAACCAAAAGACCTAAATCACATGGTAGACTAAGCATTACAGAGCATGGCTTGATGGCCAGAGGGGGAAGAGATAGATGAGAAGAGGGGAGAGATACCTGGCATGGCCGTGGCCATGGCGGCGAAGCAGTGGCCGTGCGTCCACTGGAGTTGGAGTAGTGTGGAGGCGGGGGCACCACCATCTCCACGGCGGCACAGGGGACATCACCCTGCACCCGGCCGTGGAAGCTCAGCTGCGCAACAGAGCCGAGCGGGCACGGCGGAGCCGCACCGACGCTCGAACCCTAGCCTCAGGTTAGGACCCGCACGGCGCACCGGGCAAGGAAAACCGCATCGCCGGGGTAGGAATGGTGAGGACGGCGGGGCGCGTCGACCGCGCCACAGCACGGAGGCGGAGGTCGCCGGACCACGCCGGAATCGGCCGGCGACGGCGGTGGCGATTTCGAACCGCGTCGGGCACGGGAGCGAGAGAGAGAGAGAGAAGGAGAGCGGGTTGGGCTCGGTCGAGTTGACCACGACCCGAGCCAGTCTTTGATCTGGTTCAACCCAGTTTGACCAAGGGCATTTTGGTCATTTCATAAATCAAAAATTAATAAGAAAATAATTCCAGAAATATTCTAAAGTTGAATAAACTTTGGAAACTCATAGCTATTCCATATAAAATCAGAAAAATACAAATAATATACCAAAATGAACAGAAAAATAAATCTATCTGTTTGTATAAATCAAACACTTGTTTGACTAAAATTTAATCACTTTAAAATTGAAACAACAATTTACTTATTAATTTAAATATGGAGTTAATTTGAAATGCTATTTTGGATGCATTTCAACTTCATTTAAAATGATTCACATGAATAAACTTCAAATTATAAAATATGTTTTAATCATGATATGTCCTACATTGTGAGCATATTAAAATACCATGTGTGTTTATAAATAATTGATATTCCATTAAATTATTAATTAAAATGATATTTCTTTAAGGAAAATAATTGTTAAAAGATGTCTACTTAATCTAAAAATGAAATCTCTACTTAATAAAATATGAGCACTATTATTATTTTTATCATTAACATTGGATTAACCTTGTGTTATAGTTTTATTCATTCAAGACCATATCCTAAAACTAAGAAATGAAACATAAGATGATATTACCTTATTCCTTTTCCTTTTAAGTGTGATACTTAAATAATAAAAGAACTTAAAAGTGGTTATTCTTAATATTTGTTAATACTTCATAATTTAAATAAAAGTGAAACATACTAAAGTGTTGAAGAACTAGGATTCCAAAATCACCAAGTAATCAAATCAAATTCCAAAATCTTGAACATTCACTAATCTCAACTCATGAACAACTTAAGCACCAAAAACATCACCTAAAGGTGATGAAACAAACTTAAGTCAAGTTAATACGATGTTATCGAAGTATCATTTTAAAATGAAGCTTACCTAGTTAAGTTTGGGTATGATTGGGGGTATTTTGCGATGCATTTCATTACTATGCATAATAGCATCTTGCCAGAGTTTTCTGTAGTCCTTATCGGGATTACGTTGTTTTTTTCAGAACTCGGGGTTTTACCGCAAACCCTAGAACCGAAGTGTTTGAACTGCTATTCCTATCCAAGGCAAGTTCACTCTTGCTCATGTCCTACTTGATTATGTTTATCAAAGTAAATGCAAAATACTATGGTTCATCATTGCATGAAAAAGTAAAACCTATTTTCGAATGATGTGAATTGTATATATATATATTGTTGGCTGGCAGATGGAACCATGGTATGATGTGGTTGGTGGAGGTTCCATTTGCACGGGAAAGTATTACCTAGGATTTAATAACCAATGCCGTCAGTGTTCTTGCGCCGTAAATGAAGCGTTAACCATAAGACTTGGAATGGGACGGGAAAGTCATCTGTGACCTTTTCCCTTTCGCATGTCAACGGACTGCCAGTTCCGTAGGCTGTAGATCTTGCGAGATTACATGCACATGGGTGGGATCCCTTAATTCCCACGGTTTCTGGGGTCTATGATGGATTGTAGGGATGTCTGGAACGGTCTATCTTTATGGTATAGGTGTTGAGGACCTCGGGTCCGGTTCGGTCTACCATAAGATAAAGGGGAGGACAAACCTACAAAAGGGTGGACATGCGGGGTTGTTGGAGAAGCACGGCGAATGGCTTGGATCAACGACTGGCCCCACACCATAGGAAGTGTGGACGGGAAAGACTCGCCCGGTTGTGCAACAAGGCGTTGGTCTCTTATGGGTAAAGTAACGCACCTCTGCAGAGTGTAAAAATGTGACATGTTACTCCACGTTCCAGGAAGGAACGGCGAACGCTGCAGGAAAGGAGGCTCCTCAAGGCCCTAGCACCTGTGAATCGATGACGGGCATAGTTTTCTGAAGATAAAATAAATCTTTTCCTAAAAATGTTTTACAAAGTTATGCATGTTCATCCATAACCTTTTGGTATGGATGGTAGCTAGTGCATAAAACACCTTATTCCTATTATATGAACTTGCTGAGTAACGCTCGTGTTGCTCACTCTTTCCTCCGTTGACCCTGCTTAGATTATTGGAGACAGCTGAGGAAGGGCAGGAATCCATAACGATGTTGGTGAGATCTTCGGCAAGAAGTCAAATCAACCTGGTGGAGGCTGAAGGAGTCAACCTCTACTTTGCCGACGGATGAGTGGCGACAACAGTGCAACGGTGGACACGTCGACAACAATACCGATGGACAAGACGTCTATAATTGGGTGGAGGAGCACCACTCTAGACACGGAAATTCCAGATGGACAGATTAGGGCTGTGACAACAGCAGTAGTGGATCAGAAGTTAGAGGTAGAGCTGATATTCAGCTTAGTACTACGACTTGGATCTTTTTTGAGTTTCATTTGCACGAGACTTACTTCTGTATGTAAGTAGGTTCTCGAGATTTTGTATTGAATAGTGTTGTAATCCTATAGTGTTACCTTGGACCGACTATGTTTCTGTTGTACTACTCTGAAGGATGTAATATTTACGGAATGGTCCTTCCGTGAGTATTATGTCAATGACTTGTACACTACAACATGCAGTGGTGTGTTGGGTCATTACAGGTGGTATCAGAGCGAACGACCTTAGGATTAAAACCCTTTTAGGAGACTTGTAGGTTGGTAAGACTATAGGGAGTTATCATATTTTTAACTAAACTCTATATTTCTATAACTATGATGGTTATTCACCTGAGAATAATACTGTCATATTTGTATACACATTTTCTTACCCAACTGGAATAGATATTCTTATTTACTATTCTATAGGTATAATATTCATCTACCTTATTTAATTTCCAACTTGGTATAACCAGTTAAGACTGTCTTGTACCAGTTGATACACCAGATGGATTACATCCACGTCAGTGTTACTTATATGGTATCATTGATAGCCTATCCTATGAAGTAGAACCCTATCATAAGTTCGTGATGGAGGAAGTTAGAAGATGTTTGATGATAGTGGTAAATCATCAACATTTAACTATGAAACGTATGCCAATACCCTAAGGATGTAGTTCAAAGGGGATTCACCTGAGTATAGTATAAAGTGTTAAGAAAATTAGGAGATGGCATAAACAATGACGGAAGCTACACTACTACCTCTGATGTACCATGAGTAAGTTCATGAAGGATCTAGATATGTTCGCAAGTAGATGTTATAGTCAGACGGAAGATCCAAGCTACATGGAGTTTAGTTCCATAGGAAACAAAGCCTTACCACAACTACTCTTTGAGTACTTTGTCTTTGTATTATTCCATTGCAAATGGTCAACTCGGGTAATTACCGAGTCAAAGAGTTGTTAGAAGATTATAAGGTGATGTAAACCTATCTTGTAGTGTATAGCATCTAAGCCTGGGTACTTGAGATGTTTTTACTCAAGGTACTACTTATTTTACGGGCTTATGTTGCATGATTGATTTATAATTGCATTTGCGGTTTATTGGATCTTATTGGATTTTTGATTGACTAGGTTGGTACATGAAGTTAGAATTTGATGTACAATGGCATGATTGTCACATTGAGTTCTTTTCTTGATGATACTGATCTAGAGGTAGATAGGATTTGTGTAAGGGAGAGACGTGCTCTCAGAAGTTCCAAACAGCAATGAAGGCTCATGAAGAGAAGGAAGTCAAGATGATCTAAGTAAAAGAAGCTATACGTGGGGATGGACCACAACTCACATTATATTTGGATTTGGAGGACTACATCACCAGACAGGGAAGGATGGATTACCATAGGATTAACATCCTAGGTCCAAGGACTCAGATGGAGGTTGAAGCAATATAAGATTGAAGAGTCACGACGTCGTCTGATCACTCAAAAGAAAGGAACCAGTTCCAGCAACAGACAGATGAAAGAGTTGTTATATCATCCGAATTTGGACTAGATGACCAACAACCCGTTCAAAATTAGAGTTAAGTTATCACCAAATGCAACCAGTTTTGCAATGGTTTCTTTCTCTAGACCATAGGTGAGCCAACTGGAATACTAATTTGAATGACTATCTGATTTACCGGGAGATCTTATTGGTTGTTCACATCATGGTGGGCTGATCAATTGTTCTCCGGGAAGATATTGGATGTAGGAATGATATCTCTGAACCGGAGAATGTCTCGGGAATCACAATCTAGTGATAGTACCCAGTGTTCTTCGAGAGACCATAGGTATACAGGTTGGAAGTTTGAGTACAAAGGGCATAAAGAGAGCAGCTCTATTCAACAGAAAAGATCTAGTTGTTACTTGAGACTGAATGGATACAACTAGATAAATATCGACTAACAAAAGGTCAGACGAAAGGAAGCGCCCTATCAAATTCTAAGGGGGAGAGTATGTAATACCCGTAGTGCAAATAGTAGAAAGGGGCTAATATGTGCATTTGCATAGCATGCATCTAAAAATCCGGGGTAACTAAAAACATTTTCGACGAAGTCATAGAGTGATCGACCAACACTCAAAAGACTAATTGAGAATACACGTATATAAGCATATGAGAACCTAATATCCTAAGTGAATATCTTATCAACCATGTTTGTAATAAAGTAACTATGCATTCATGAGCATCATATAATTTTCACTAGGAAATTTTCGCATTTTAAATAACGTGGAAATTGATACAGGTGCTTTAACCGTACTATAATTTTATATTACTCAAAAGGTCTCAAAATCCCCAAAGAAAAACTTGTGGGCCTTATAATGTATGTTAGGAAGGCCATTGAATAGTTTGATTTCGGTTTGAACAAGTTTGGAATCCCAAAACTTCTTAGAACAGTAAATGGAAATTGAGAACAGAAACCTGAAAAGAAAACGTGGTTCAAACCAGACCTTAGGCCAAGTCCAGCTCGTTCCATGCCATTACGTTCCAATCCACCGTGTGTGCTAGTTAACCAAAAGCCCAGCCCAACTCCCCTGGGTCGTCATCTCCACAAGCAGCTGCGTGTCGACGCCGCTGTCGTCACTTCGCCGCAGCGATTCGCGCCGCCGCCGTGAGAACCTGCAGAGGATAAGACCACCCGACCCATCCTCATCCCCATCACGTAGTAACAGACCAAAATAGCTTTCCCTTGATCGCTAAGATCTGAAGCCATGGCGACTGTCTAGGAGGGCCATCGCCTGGGAGAGGAGCAGCAGGACTTATCGCTGGGATACAGGAGGTGCAGATCAAGGATGGCATCAGGGAAGACAAGGAGAGAAGAAGAAGAGACCCAGCCATATCAGATTCGTTTTTGTGCCTCGTTCAGTCTAGGTACAGTTCTTGTGTGAGACCACAGTCAACTGGTTTTCTTGGTTTAATCAGCTCCTTGTTTATCTTGTCTGATGTACTGATGCCTAGTAGTGAAAAGGTTATTTAAGCTGGGAAGAAAGAACTTCATTTTTATCAAGCTCATGGTAGGGCTTGTGTTTAGAAAACGTTTGTGTAGCATCTGTTATTCCCAGATTTCAGCTTCCTTTTAACTAGAAGGACACCCCGCGCGTTGCAGCGGGTATCTATTAAGAAATTTAATAAAATGCATGAAACTTGAAGTTTAGTAAAGAAAAATGCAAGATTTAGTTAATCATGATAGTCAAGAGGCTAAAAAATTAGACATTGAATGTATGTGTGGTTTATATTAAAGATTGTTACGGTTTAGTAGTGTATTTGATTGATATAGATAAGATTATATCAACCGGTTGAAGAAATAGATGTTGTGGATGGCTTGCATGAAGATGACATGAACATTGCCTCATAATATTTTAGAAACGTTTTGAGTGAATACAGAAAAGATCCCATAATTTTGAATAACTATATGAATTTCATCATTGAAAATAATTGGCAAAAAGTTCACGGGCGAAACTAATTCTAGTGTTCTACTTGCACATGATTTACTTGTGTAAGTACATAGCAACATGGTGTGATCTTATCATTTGAGCTTAAAAAAAATGTGGACAATTTGATGGGTAAAAAAAGATGATGTGGATTCTTATATGTTGAGAAGAAAATAATTAATAGATGTTAGTGGGATGGCATAGATAGTTGATTGGCTAAAAAAGTAAGTGATTTGGATAGCTTGCATGTTGAGATAGAAAAATATTAATTGCACTTAGTGGGGTTTTGCTTTATAAGAAGTATAGATTAACTTTTCTCTGAAGATGTACATCACATAAGAGCTACAGTACACGTTTCAGTTTGAGCGAGAGAGAGCAGGGGAGCATCAGTTCTTGCAGTTGTTAACCTGAATAGTGCGGCACGTTTAATCCTGTATATACACATCTCTGAAACTGGGTCACATGGAAGCTTCTGTACCTTCTACTGCTAGTACAAATGCATCTAATACTTGCCTGTTTATCTCTGTTTAAGAATCCTTGGTCTGTCGTGCAAGTACTTGTCAAACTGAACCTATGAAATTCGAAATTCAACAACCAGCAGAAGTATGTTAGTGCTGAGCGTACATGTTGAACTTCCATGCCTATATTCAGGTTTTTAAGGGGAGACATACAGCCCAGAAATCCATCAGCTTAGCCCAATGTCTGAATCTAGTTGTTCTGTCCAAGTTTCTAGCGTACTAGCTACACACCGAAGCTTTATGCTAAGTGCTGCCTAACAAGTTCAGTGAGACCAGTTCAGGGAATTTGAAATACCAATTTCGTTTTCTGCTGTTTTCTATTTCAGAAAATAAAGTGAACTTGTATAACTCATAAATAATTCATATTAAATCATAAAAATGTGTTCAATATATCAAAATGTTCAGAAAAATGTAATCTGCTTATTTGTATCAAATTCATGCATGGTTGAACAATTTAAACTAAGGCTTGTCTAGAATCACTAAAATGCCACTTTCTTTAATTATGGGGTGTTTTCCAAATAATGCTTTTAATTACATTTGGACCCCATTTAATTTGTTATACATGTTATATGACTTTAGATTGAACCCATGAAACTTGCCATGCATACATTTGTGCGCATTGCATTATGCCATGAAGTGATTGTTGTTTTCATTTCTTTCCGGTGTTTCGTTTCTTCTCGGTAGAACGCGAATACGAGATCGATATCGAGATCAACAACAACAAAGAAGAAGATGAATACTTGATCATCGACGATCAAGTCAAGAAGAAGCAACCAAGTTTTACCAAAGATCTATTATTATTGGTTATCAAAGAAGAAAGGCAAGCATAACCTCTTATCTGCTCATATATGTGATTTCAAAGTATTTGATTCTTATATATTGCATACGATTCAAATGTGCTTTTGGTCAACAGATAGAGTTCTCCTATCTAATGCATTGCCCAAATATCCTGATCCACTGCTCCTAGCAACCCTAGGTAGTGCTTGTGCGTGTGTATCGCCAGAGCCTTATATCTGTTGTGCTTAGCCATGCTTAGATTTGTAACTCGTTTCATCGGATGACGGACCAGAGTTGATAATGTTTCTAGCATGACAGGATGATGTGGTAAGATGAGGTGAAGTGTAGTAAACTTGTTTAAAGGCTTTGGTGGGTGGCCACATATGTGGTGGTTTGTTCCACTAGCCGCCCCTAAGACCTGAGTTCTCGTACCTTGATCCAAGACTGAGCGTACAACCACACGAGGCCCTACAATGGTTCCCTTTCGACTAACTAACTTGCTTAGATCTACCCATGAGCCACATAGTTCGGGTGTTCCATTTGCCCATACGCATTGAAAACGTTTTAAGGAGGAGGAGGAGGTGCATAGAGCATACAGGAGCAGCCAGGGTTGCTTGAGGACGAACTCTCTGGTAAACCAACCCTGCCATGCAACAAACGGTTCCGCGTCGGAGAACGGCCGTCTCACGGTGGCGGGCTTAGACCTTTTGGGTGGCTCATGGAATAGGTCGACGCAAGGTAAAGGTTGTGGCTGACCACCCTCTGCCGGCACCTCTGAGGAATGGTGCTAATGATCTGGCATTAAGAGTCGGTTGGTACGTGTGGCAAACATTGTGCACCCCTGCAGGGTTTAATCTATTCGAATAGTCGTGTCCACGGTTACGGACAACTTGGAGTTAATGGGCGAGATCATAGATAACATGATCTCAAGACTAAAAATGCCAACCCGGCGTGTTGTTGGTGATGTTTCAGAAAGTGCTATTTGATCTTTAAAGCTGGTGCTACGCTCTCTTATCTCTTTTATAATTTCTGGATAGACGACCCTTCTTATCACTGGTTTTGGAAAGAAGACTGGCTTTATGCAAAGAAACCGTCATACATACTCTCTGATCAAGCGGATATATAATAGGTTAAATAAGTCTTGTTGAGTACATCCAGTACTCATCCTTGCTTTATTTGGTTCAGGTGAGCTTCATTACTCCGACGGTGGTATCTACGTTGACATCGACGAGTAGTTTGGGGTTCCCAGGTGGCAGCTTGGGACATCTCGGAACAGCTAGCGTCGGTAATGTTTATCTAAAGGCCTCTTAGGCCATAATTTGGATCTTGTTGTTTAGAACAACATAATTTGCTTTCACTGTGTGATGTAATGTTGGGTCGTGTGACCTCTGTTTGTAATATCTTCTTCTTCGCTCAGTTATGAGTTGTAATATACGCTCTTTGGGTCGTAGAGTCTGTGATGTGCCAGATGTTCCGTTGTCTTGATCTCTCTATTATACATTGATAGTTGTGCCTGTGTTATGGCATCAATCGAGGTGTTGTGTTGCCGGTATCCATTCCGAGCAACGCCTGCCAAAGGTTTTGGCCTGGGAGTGGTGTGCCCAGTAACCTTCGGTTGTATCGCATGACCAGTGACACATAGCATCTTTGTATAGTTCCGGGGTCAGGGCGCTCACAAGTTTGGTATCAGAGCAGGACTGCCTGTAGGAAACCCTTGCTATTGGTCGATGTTGAGTCTAGTGTTTGTGAAAAACTATTCTGAACCTAAAAATGAGTTGTGAAAATCTCATTAGGATTCTTTTTATTTCTTATCTGGTATCGCTCTAATTCCGAGTCACCTTACCTGATGTTGATTTGAAAATGTTTTGCCATCTCATCTAGTCTTTCAAAGTCTAGGTGCCTCGAGCACAGGTCGCTTCTTAACCAGTTGACCTAGTGTTGAGTTCTCTAAAGTAGGTGTGTTCTGAGTTCTTTCTTTCTCCTGTTATAGCCGAGAGATTTCCTTCCGTCATAAACTCTCTGCTATATCTGTGGAATTCACATTCTGTCATTCTATGCTTCGAGGTTCCCTTTCATCTCGGATGTCTTCTTTTGATTTGCTTAGGTGCTTCTGAGGCTATATGTTGCTTTTGGAACCTAATTCATGAGTACTACCTCGTAGTGTCCTTTGTGTCACTCAGTTAGTAGTTACTCCTTTCTCTAGTTTTAACCTCTGGACTTGAACCGAAGGTCCCGGATTGTGCTGTGTTTTGAATCATGTGGTTTCTTAACCATGTGATGATCATGCCATCGGTACATGATGCTGACCTTTAACCCAAGATCCATTCCGTTGTTTTTTGAGAAACGTTTGCTACCTCAGGATGGCTATTTGAATCGGAACTATCCTTCAAGCTTATGGTTGTAGTCGTGATTGAGTTGCGACAACCAATGTCTTTCTTCTCCACTACTTTTGGCAGAGGATCTGTCATGGAACCAAATGGATCACGTCAAGTGTGCTCTTATTGGGTATCACATCTATACATGTGAATCTGTTGTTGCTCTCTTTTAGCATGGGTTTTACGAAAGAGTAATACTCTATGCATCCACCATGATCTCAGGATTTCTTGAGCATGGTCTTCTTCTAAAGTTGTCTTTCGACCCTCGTCTGCCATTTCGCAGCCAAGTTGCGTATGTGCATTGGAGCTTTTCTAATGCGTGTTGCTCTCGTTGTTCATCGGAATACTCCACTTTGGGATGTATGGATAAACAAACTCCAGTGCCTCGTCTATCTCTCAGACCAGGTCAAAGTTTTGTAATCCGCAGAATCAACAGGCATCATCAGCCTCTGTTCTGTTCTACCTTGAAGTGTCACACTCTACTGTATCAAGAGGTCATGATGAGTCTCGTGGCCTTATTGATACAGTGATGTTCTTATCAATCCTTACTCACGCCTTCCTCTGAGCTGCTCGTGCCTGAGAATGATGGTTGTGCATCATGATGTGGCTAATGGAGATTCTTAGCAATTATTATTGCTTGAAACCCAAGGATATTTGTTTTCCTCTTAGTATGATTGGTTATCCGATCACCAAGTGAAGTTGAATGTGCTACCAAGTCTGTTTGCTCTGAAGCACATCTTTGGTCAAGGAGTTAAGTTTGTGCCGAAACTCTTAAGACCACATCGTTTGCCTTGAAAAGCAAGTTTCCTTTCGTATTCAGTGACATACCGGTGGTTCGTGATATTCTAGGGTCTTTCCAGAAGTATCATCAGGTTTTCACCAGACCTTGATGTCGATTTCGGGAGTAAGATCCTTCTCTGAACAACTCCTTTATTCAAGTAACCGTGCTGGATACTCTGAACTGGTTGGTTGAGCTAAAGTTACAATCTGAAGAGTTTTAAGACAAGATCTCAATCTGACTTGTTCCTTCTCTTAGACATGTTTACTTCTTTTCATGCTGAAGCAATATAGTTTCTCCTTAGTGGAATTGCTATATTCACAACCTTTGTTTTGAAATTGGGCTATCATGAAATCAAACTCGGCCCCAAAGATTATCTTGATGGTGTGTCTAATTGTGTTGATTCACTTGAGTGCACCTTCATGACCTTTGGACTAACCAATACTTCTGCCTTATCCAACATGTGAGTCTATCTCCTTGGAGTATCTTGATAAGTTCGTGGTTGAGCATCAATCACATCTTTGTCATCTCTAGGGTTTGAACAGATTCACGTTGGACATCAAGCACTAGTGTTGGAAACTTGTAAGAACCAACTTTGTTTCATTACAAAGTATGTGTTCTGGATGTTGGAAGCAACTTTCTAGGTTCGCGTGCATTTGCAGAAAGATGTCGCCGTGAGTCCGAGTAAAGTTTCCTTTGTTTCCTCAGGAATCATCTCAAGTCGGTCATGCATGTGCGGATTATTCTTGAGATGGTAGGTTGTTACCTCCATTTTCTTGAAGTAGTCCTTTATGCACATCAAGCCACAGACTAATTGGTTCAAGCAAGAGATGTTCAAGAACTTCCTTATCTTCCTCGATGTTTCCCAACAAGGACTCAGTTGCGCCTTGTTGCAGGAAGTTCATGCTGGTGCAATTGCTTCTTCGCAGTCGTGACCACATGGATCTTGCCATCCAGCTCAACTTTCGAAGCTTGACATTGTAGTCCATATCTTGAGACTCTATCAACCTTATCTCGGTGGTATCCGTTGTAAATTTTTCTGTTCAGACATGCCGAGTCTAAAGTATCTGTACACCTGACCAAATCTGAATCTCAAGCAGAAATAATGGTTGGTGTTCTTCAAAGGCTTTGACGTAGGTCTCTTAAAAAAAATCCGGGAAGGTTGATGTGGTGGTTGACAAAGTTTAGCCGGAAGGCTTAATGCCACAATCCTTTGTTTCAACAATAACAACCACGTTCCATGAGGATCTTGTGCAACTCTTTCTAGAAGTTTCTACTTATGGTCTGTCCCCAATCTTGAAGTCTGGTTTTCACTCGTTCACCTATGAAGGCTATTCAGAAGCTCAAGATTGATATCTAGAATATCAAGAAGAACAATATAGGCGAAGTTTCTAACTCTATCTTGGTCGATCATTCAACCTTATCTTGTGGCAACAACTACATCTGGAAGAATTCAACCCCGTGGATGATCTTTGACAAGTCACTTATCAGTGTTCCCTTCTCTTTTGACTGTACCGAAATTTCCACTCAACTCACACGTTGTGTGAATTTGTCAGTCACATCAGGGCTAAGGATTTCTAATCAAGTGGCAAGCGTCACGTTATGCCAAAAGGTTGAAGCCTGAGCAAGTGCCTTTCCTTTTTTTTGGTGTTGAATCCATCGATTCATCATGGTGGCGTCAAGTGACAACATGACAGTCCGCAAGAATCTGATATACTTGGATGAAAAGAGCTTCCTCCGTATTTTGCATTCAGGCTGAATAAAGAAACTACAGATTTAGAGGTCAAAGGTTCTCTTGTTGCATCATTCACATGTCTTCAAATGAATCACCTTTCATGGTGTACCCTATCAATGTTTTCGCACCATCTTCTCTTCTTGGTCCTGCCGGGTAAATCTACCGTGATGGGAATTACCCTCAAGCTGTTTATTTGAGGTTTATCTTTCAAAGTTCTTGATGAATCTCAACCTATTGAAAACCTTCTTCCTCTGAGGCTTAAAGTCTTGTCTAGTCCGTGGTCTCAATCTTTCCTAAAACCGTTGTTTATCAACTTGAACCTTCGACTGTTCCCTTTGTTACTTTGACGTGTTTCATGCTTGTCAGCTCAAGAGTTGTTCATAAACACTCATTTCATGAGTTAACCATGAGATACTCGATCTTGTGAAGATCAATCTTTTTAGAGTGTTTCCCTCTTTCCTTCCGTACTGTTGGATGCAGATCCCGAAAGAAGGAAACGATGAATCTTCATGGTGTTATGGAAACTTCTCTGAGAAGGAAACAACCCCGATGAAAAGGGCCGTTGAAGTTGGTTTAATCCCTTTCTTCTCCTTTTCTTCTAGGAATCTCGGGACGAGATTCTTGTAAGGTGGGTAGAGTTGTAACAGCCCATGTTTGTAATAAAGTAACTATGCATTCATGAGCATCATATAATTTTCACTAAGAAATTTTCGCATCTTAAATAAGGAGGTAATTGCCAAAACTGTCACAAACTTCTCTGATTTATAAAAGTTGTCAAAATTTCCCAACATTTCAAACTAAAAATATGGGGAGCTTCTTTATATTATTAGAAGCCTCCATGAATTTTTCTCCCTATTTTTTGGGCTACTATAAATGCCCCTAAAAATTCATAGAAAGTTATGTTTTAAAATCTCCAGGGACTCTTTTGTATTTTCCAGAAAATCCGGGGACCTTTCTGCAAAATCGTCTTTGTCTTCTTCCTCCCGAGCAGAGAAGCTCCTGCGTGTCGACGCCGCCGTGCTCGCCGTGCCACCTCCTCCCTGCCTGCCTCCTCGCAGGGATAAGCCCAGGAGAGCGCTGTGCCCTTTTTTCCCTCTGCCTCGCTCACCTGCTCTCCCTCTCTCTCCTGTTCTTCCTCTCACGCGCACGGCCGCGCTACGGCCGCCGCCACCGACGAACGTCGCTGCCGCTACATGACGCCCCAGACGAATCGAAGATCACAGGGAGGACCGCCGTGACCTCCTCTACCTCCTTGTCGAGTAGCACAAGCCGGGAGGGTCCCAATTCGACGTACGGGGTCTTCTTCCCCGAGTCCGGCCGCCGGCCTTCCCCGCCCGATTCGCCGCCGTCCGGCCTTCCACGCCTTCGCCGACTGTCTCCTCACGCTCAGGGTGAGCTCACGGTGCTCGTGCACCTCTTTTCCCCCTCCCACTCGCTTTGCTTCACCGTGGCGCCGTTCTCCACCGTCCGCCGCCGCGCGGATGGTCACCGGAGTAACTCCGGTGACCATTTGGTCATTCCGCCGCCACCAACCGGTTTCCCGCGTCGCCCCGCGCTCAGTGCGCCCCTGCGCGTTGCCTCTCTCGCTCCAAATCGTCTCGCCCGTGGTCACCAGGAGCATAAGCTCCATTGATGACGTCAGCAGATGACGTCATCATGGGCCCCACCTGTCAGCCTTTTATTATTTTTGGAAAATGATTTCGATATTGATTAAATCCCTGACAGTGGGTCCCATTGTCAGAATTTTAAACATTTCCACTAATTTCAGAAATTTGTCCAATTTTGTAAATTGAATACCTTTTGATCCGTAAATCAGAAAAATGTGTTTAATATATCAAAATGTTTAGAAAAATGAATTCTTTATAACTAATGCATTTCCATGCATGATTGAACAACTTAAATTAAGACTTGTCTAGAATCACTAAAATGACACTTTCTTTAATTATGGGGTGTTTTCCAAATAATGCTTTTAATTACATTTGGACCCCATTTAATTTGTTATACATGTTATAGGACTTTAAATTGAACCCATGAAACTTGCCATGCATACATTTGTGCGCATTGCATTATGCCATGAAGTGATTGTTGTTTCCATTTCTTTCCGGTGTTTCGTTTCTTCTCGGTAGAACGCGAATACGAGATCGATATCGAGATCAACAACAACAAAGAAGAAGATGAATACTTGATCATCGACGATCAAGTCAAGAAGAAGCAACCAAGTTTTACCAAAGATCTATTATTATTGGTTATCAAAGAAGAAAGGCAAGCATAACCTCTTATCTGCTCATATATGTGATTTCAAAGTATTTGATTCTTATATATTGCATACGATTCAAATGTGCTTTTGGTCAACAGATAGAGTTCTCCTATCTAATGCATTGCCCAAATATCCTGATCCACTGCTCCTAGCAACCCTAGGTAGTGCTTGTGCGTGTGTATCGCCAGAGCCTTATATCTGTTGTGCTTAGCCATGCTTAGATTTGTAACTCGTTTCATCGGATGACGGACCAGAGTTGATAATGTTTCTAGCATGACAGGATGATGTGGTAAGATGAGGTGAAGTGTAGTAAACTTGTTTAAAGGCTTTGGTGGGAGGCCACATATGTGGTGTTTTGTTCCACTAGCCGCCCCTAAGACCCGAGTTCTCGTACCTTGATCCAAGACTGAGCGTACAACCACACGAGGCCCTACAATGGTTCCCTTTCGACTAACTAACTTGCTTAGATCTACCCATGAGCCACATAGTTCGGGTGTTCCATTTGCCCATACGCATTGAAAACGTTTTAAGGAGGAGGAGGTGCATAGAGCATACAGGAGCAGCCAGGGTTGCTTGAGGACGAACTCTCTGGTAAACCAACCCTGCCATGCAACAAACGGTTCCGCGTCGGAGAACGGCCGTCTCACGGTGGCGGGCTTAGACCTTTTGGGTGGCTCATGGAATAGGTCGACGCAAGGTAAAGGTTGTGGCTGACCACCCTCTGCCGGCACCTCTGAGGAATGGTGCTAATGATCTGGCATTAAGAGTCGGTTGGTACGTGTGGCAAACATTGTGCACCCCTGCAGGGTTTAATCTATTCGAATAGCCGTGTCCACGGTTACGGACAACTTGGAGTTAATGGGCGAGATCATAGATAACATGATCTCAAGACTAAAAATGCCAACCCGGCGTGTTGTTGGTGATGTTTCAGAAAGTGCTATTTGATCTTTAAAGCTGGTGCTACGCTCTCTTATCTCTTTTATAATTTCTGGATAGACGACCCTTCTTATCACTGGTTTTGGAAAGAAGACTGGCTTTATGCAAAGAAACCGTCATACATACTCTCTGATCAAGCGGATATATAATAGGTTAAATAAGTCTTGTTGAGTACATCCAGTACTCATCCTTGCTTTATTTGGTTCAGGTGAGCTTCATTACTCCGACGGTGGTATCTACGTTGACATCGACGAGTAGTTTGGGGTTCCCAGGTGGCAGCTTGGGACATCTCGGAACAGCTAGCGTCGGTAATGTTTATCTAAAGGCCTCTTAGGCCATAATTTGGATCTTGTTGTTTAGAACAACATAATTTGCTTTCACTGTGTGATGTAATGTTGGGTCGTGTGACCTCTGTTTGTAATATCTTCTTCTTCGCTCAGTTATGAGTTGTAATATACGCTCTTTGGGTCGTAGAGTCTGTGATGTGCCAGATGTTCCGTTGTCTTGATCTCTCTATTATACATTGATAGTTGTGCCTGTGTTATGGCATCAATCGAGGTGTTGTGTTGCCGGTATCCATTCCGAGCAACGCCTGCCAAAGGTTTTGGCCTGGGAGTGGTGTGCCCAGTAACCTTCGGTTGTATCGCATGACCAGTGACACATAGCATCTTTGTATAGTTCCGGGGTCAGGGCGCTCACAGACTGTAATATCCCAGCATTTAGGAGTTAAAGAAGGGTAGAAATAGTAATGTGTGCATCTGTATGCATGCATTTGAAAATCCTGAATAAATTTTTTCGCAAATTAAAACCCTAAGTGATCAGAGTTCATTCATCTTAATGAATTAGGTTTAATTCATCTTAGGTGTACGTAAATAAATTTCGACTTGACTTCGAGGTAATTTATTCGTTGTGGAAAATTTTGAATCAAACTTGAATATTCAAATAATTTGAATTTGTAAAGTAATTCAAATTAAAACAATTAAGTAACAAAAACAATAATTAAGTAAATGAGTTTATAGATTTATGAATAATTCAAATCTTTACAATAAATTTTACAAATGATTGAATTCTTACAAAGACAAACTAATAACTTTATTGATTAAGAACAACAATACATTGTCTTTACAAATTATTTAAAACAAACTGAAATACAAAAAGGAAAATTACAATTGTTTCCTAAACTAAAATGTCCAGTATTCTTTTCTTCTTCTTGTTGTAACTTTTACTCCAAGATTGTTTCCTGTAACACCAAAGAGAACAAAACAAAATAAAAGCAAAATAAATCAAAGTAGGGATTTGAGGTTAGTAATACCCTCAGTTTAAGGCAGTGAAGTGCACTGCTAAACACATCATCGGGATTGGTATAATCAAGGTTAGCATATGTTCTTAATTAGCCAAAACCAGCCTCAGCACAACATCATGGGCAAAATCACAAGTAAATCCATTTGGCAGCTCAAAATAATTCACACAGGTTGGATAAGCTCAACCAGCCGAAGCTCCAGTTCACAGGAACTGGGAAGCAACTAACCAGGCAGCACCATCACCACACACTGATGTGCTGTCCACAGCACATCCATTTCACTCCCCAGGGTAGGGATAAGAGCAAAGCCAGCCGTAGCAAACAGGTGACACACCACTGTTTTCACTCACAGCCTCACAGCTCGAGTTCCTCACAGCACAACACACAGTTGTTTAGCCAAATCATTAAATCCACCTCTGTTTCATCACACAATCCTTGCTGAGAGCAAGTGCAAGATGGAATGAAGCACAAGGTCAAGCCGAAGCAAAGAGGGAAGGCCAGAAGCTCAGGAATAGCAAGCTAGAGCTGGAGGAGCAGGCCAAGCAAGGTGAACAAGGAGGAGATCCACAAGAACTGCAGATCAAGCAACCCAGAAAAGCCACATGATCTGTTGATCAAGAAAAGTAGCAGATCCACAAGCCACAACACTAGCACACATCAGCAGGTGAATATCAATATTCCCTAGCATTGGTTTGCTAGAATAAATAGGTAGTGTGGCTAGGATGTTTCCTCAGCTTAGCATAGAAGTGCTATGCTAAAATCATCACAGGAAAGAAATAAAACAAGCAAGCATCTGTTCATATAAATAAAAGCCTCAGCCTGTGCATCATAGGCAGGGGATATAAATCCACCAAAATTAGCAAAGGCATACAAGCTTTACTTGCTTGGAGTCACATTTTGGGAATCACACATCCAACACTTGTTGCTGGGTACAAAACCCACAAGGGGAGAGGCACCACAAGCACAATCATGCACTAATAACACCACTGGGCAGTATAAATAATCTTCCTAAGCTAAAATCATCAGAATGCTTCTGTGTAACTCGGAGGAGGCATCACAGCAAGCAAAGCTAAATTATTTAGCTCAAGAAAATAAGATATACTTGCACATGGCACTAATAGAACATTATATCGAAGGGGCAAATCATCAGAAGCATTCTTGCACAGCACAATAATAGCTAGAAATAATTCCAGCATACAAAAGTAATACACATCAGAGGCACATCTCTGAATCATGGTTCAGAGAGCACCATCTGTTGCCATTATCAAGAGCAGATAACTAAATCCATCGAAAGACAGAACCCCAGATCATCACCACAGCTAATTACTAGCTATAACATCACCAACTGAATGCATGGAGGCACTAGAACATCCAGCATATGTCACCGAAGCATCGGAATAGCTGAGCCAACATCTAAACAACCAAAAGACCTAAATCACATGGTAGACTGAGCATTACAGAGCATGGCTTGATGGCCAGAGGGGGAAGAGATAGATGAGAAGAGGGGAGAGATACCTGGCATGGCCGTGGCCATGGCGGCGAAGCAGTGGCCGTGCGTCCACTGGAGTTGGAGTAGTGTGGAGGCGGGGGCACCACCATCTCCACGGCGGCACAGGGGACATCACCCTGCACCCGGCCGTGGAAGCTCAGCTGCGCAACAGAGCCGAGCGGGCACGGCGGAGCCGCACCGACGCTCGAACCCTAGCCTCAGGTTAGGACCCGCACGAGCGCACCGGGCAAGGAAAACCGCATCGCCGGGGTAGGAATGGTGAGGACGGCGGGGCGCGTCGACCGCGCCACAGCACGGAGGCGGAGGTCGCCGGACCACGCCGGAATCGGCCGGCGACGGCGGTGGCGATTTCGAACCGCGTCGGGCACGGGAGCGAGAGAGAGAGAGAGAAGGAGAGCGGGTTGGGCTCGGTCGAGTTGACCACGACCCGAGCCAGTCTTTGATCTGGTTCAACCCAGTTTGACCAAGTTCATTTTGGTCATTTCATAAATCAAAAATTCATAAGAAAATAATTCCAGAAATATTCTAAAGTTGAATAAACTTTGGAAACTCATAGCTATTCCATATAAAATCAGAAAAATACAAATAATATACCAAAATGAACAGAAAAATAAATCTATCTGTTTGTATAAATCAAACACTTGTTTGACTAAAATTTAATCACTTTAAAATTGAAACAACAATTTACTTATTAATTTAAATATGGAGTTAATTTGAAATGCTATTTTGGATGCATTTCAACTTCATTTAAAATGATTCACATGAATAAACTTCAAATTATAAAATATGTTTTAATCATGATATGTCCTACATTGTGAGCATATTAAAATACCATGTGTGTTTATAAATAATTGATATTCCATTAAATTATTAATTAAAATGATATTTCTTTAAGGAAAATAATTGTTAAAAGATGTCTACTTAATCTAAAAATGAAATCTCTACTTAATAAAATATGAGCACTATTATTATTTTTATCATTAACATTGGATTAACCTTGTGTTATAGTTTTATTCATTCAAGACCGTATCCTAAAACTAAGAAATGAAACATAAGATGATATTACCTTATTCCTTTTCCTTTTAAGTGTGATACTTAAATAATAAAAGAACTTAAAAGTGGTTATTCTTAATATTTGTTAATACTTCATAATTTAAATAAAAGTGAAACATACTAAAGTGTTGAAGAACTAGGATTCCAAAATCACCAAGTAATCAAATCAAATTCCAAAATCTTGAACATTCACTAATCTCAACTCATGAACAACTTAAGCACCAAAAACATCACCTAAAGGTGATGAAACAAACTTAAGTCAAGTTAATACGATGTTATCGAAGTATCATTTTAAAATGAAGCTTACCTAGTTAAGTTTGGGTATGATTGGGGGTATTTTGCGATGCATTTCATTACTATGCATAATAGCATCTTGCCAGAGTTTTCTGTAGTCCTTATAGGGATTACGTTGTTTTTTTTCAGAACTCGGGGTTTTACCTCAAACCCTAGAACCGAAGTGTTTGAACTGCTATTCCTATCCAAGGCAAGTTCACTCTTGCTCATGTCCTACTTGATTATGTTTATCAAAGTAAATGCAAAATACTATGGTTCATCATTGCATGAAAAAGTAAAACCTATTTTCGAATGATGTGAATTGTTATATATATATTGTTGGCTGGCAGATGGAACCATGGTATGATGTGGTTGGTGGAGGTTCCATTTGCACGGGAAAGTATTACCTAGGATTTTAATAACCAATGCCGTCAGTGTTCTTGCGCCGTAAATGAAGCGTTAACCATAAGACTTGGAATGGGACGGGAAAGTCATCTGTGACCTTTTCCCTTTCGCATGTCAACGGACTGCCAGTTCCGTAGGCTGTAGATCTTGCGAGATTACATGCACATGGGTGGGATCCCTTAATTCCCACGGTTTCTGGGTCTATGATGGATTGTAGGGATGTCTGGAACGGTCTATCTTTATGGTATAGGTGTTGAGGACCTCGGGTCCGGTTGGGTCTATCATAAGATAAAGGGGAGGACAAACCTACAAAAGGGTGGACATGCGGGGTTGTTGGAGAAGCACGGCGAATGGCTTGGATCAACGACTGGACCCCACACCATAGGAAGTGTGGACGGGAAAGACTCGCCCGGTTGTGCAACAAGGCGTTGGTCTCTTATGGGTAAAGTAACGCACCTCTGCAGAGTGTAAAAATGTGACATGTTACTCCACGTTCCAGGAAGGAACGGCGAACGCTGCAGGAAAGGAGGCTCCTCAAGGCCCTAGCACCTGTGAATCGATGACGGGCATAGTTTTCTGAAGATAAAATAAATCTTTTCCTAAAAATGTTTTACAAAGTTATGCATGTTCATCCATAACCTTTTGGTATGGATGGTAGCTAGTGCATAAAACACCTTATTCCTATTATATGAACTTGCTGAGTAACGCTCGTGTTGCTCACTCTTTCCTCCGTTGAACCCTGCTTAGATTATTGGAGACAGCTGAGGAAGGGCAGGAATCCATAACGATGTTGGTGAGATCTTCGGCAAGAAGTCAAATCAACCTGGTGGAGGCTGAAGGAGTCAACCTCTACTTTGCCGACGGATGAGTGGCGACAACAGTGCAACGGTGGACACGTCGACAACAATACCGATGGACAAGACGTCTATAATTGGGTGGAGGAGCACCACTCTAGACACGGAAATTCCAGATGGACAGATTAGGGCTGTGACAACAGCAGTAGTGGATCAGAAGTTAGAGGTAGAGCTGATATTCAGCTTAGTACTACGACTTGGATCTTTTTTTGAGAGTTTCATTTGCACGAGACTTACTTCTGTATGTAAGTAGGTTCTCGAGATTTTGTATTGAATAGTGTTGTAATCCTATAGTGTTACCTTGGACCGACTATGTTTCTGTTGTACTACTCTGAAGGATGTAATATTTACGGAATGGTCCTTCCGTGAGTATTATGTCAATGACTTGTACACTACAACATGCAGTGGTGTGTTGGGTCATTACAGAGCCGGCCTGGGCCGGCCAGGGGCCGGCCAGCAGCCCGAGGCAGCCAGCCTTGAGGCCGGCCTGGTGGCCGGCCAGCCACCCGACGCAACCAGCCTGGAGGTCAGCCAGGGCCGGCCTGGGGGCCGGCCAGACACCCGACGCAACCAGCCGTGAGGCCAGCCTGGGCTGGCCTGGGGGCCGGCCTGCCTACAGAGCGCCTTCTCCCTTCACGAATTGACGACCGACAACTACTTTTCTTACCTTTTTGCATAGAGAGAGATCCACTAGTATCTTTTGATATAAATGGTCACAATTCCTGTGGACACTTAGCGGTATGTTAAATACTTCCAAGTGTTGTTATCAAACGTCAAAACAAGATTAACGGACAATGTCCTTTCAATCTCCCCCTTTTTGATGTTTGATGACAACACACGGATTTGCAAAAAGATATCTCATTTAAGCAAGGAAAAGTTTATGAGGAAAGCTCCCCCTTAAACTTATATGCCAACAAGGTATACAAGAATATATGCTCAAACGAGGAACAAGAAGCAAGCACAAAAAAATAGACTATGTGAGCAAAGGATATGCGTTAATTCTCACCATAGACATCATGTAGTAGAGCACATTTCTCACCATAGGCTTCAAATAGATATAGTCTTGGAATAACAATCACCTTGTAACGAACTCCAAACTAATAGAAGATAAACCGGGGAAGTCCTTACAATAACATTACAATAACCATGACATAAGTTCCAAAGTACACACCACAAGTAGAGTTCTCTTAAAACTTAAAACAAGTTCGATGCAAATGGAAAGCGGGAAACATAAACGCGCAAATGGATGCAATGCAAATGCAAATCCCCGGAGATCTCTCTCCCCCTTTGGCATCAAGACACCAAAAAGGGAGAAAGTGAAGTGAAGGTCCATGATCACTCATCGTCAACTTCAACATCATCCGCAACATGGGCAGCCGCACCGGAGCTAGACTGACCGGGATCGCCTTGCCAATAAGGAGCAAGTGAGGAGGCATCATCACCAAACCAATAAGTATACTTGTTCTGGACATGTAGGTGTTCTCCGAGACTTCAGCTGAGCTAGGTGAGTATTTAACACCGAGTTTATCCATGATGGCACGCGAGTGACGGCTGGCTGCTTTCTGCTTCTTGTAAGTCTTGAATTCAGATTTCCTCTTGAGAGCAAAGAAGCAGTTCATCCTTTTGAGAGCTTGCACTAGGCCACCTTTCTTCTCCTCATCATCATCATCATCTTCATCATAACCTTCCTCAGGAGCATCACTAGGGGGTGGCCAAACAGGATCACCCGCGGGCATAGCACGAAGACCAACCATCTCAGGATGAAACAACTTATACTGACTAACCACGGCATCAGGTAACTTGGTGTTGAAGAGAGTCTGCAAAAGCGGACCATAACAAGGAACCTTGCCTTTGACAATCACAACTTGCATCTCGTTCCAAAGATAATCCAACACATCAATTTGCTTCCTCTGATATAAAGATCATAGATGTGATGGAGACAATTTACCATACGTTCACGAACCAAACCCTTCTCTCCAAACTTGATGGCAAGACAGTTTCTCAGAATTTTGTGAACAACCCTCCAATAAGGATACATATGAATGGTGTGGGGAATCTTCCCACGAAGGCCGCTCTGAGGAGGATAACAATGGCGAATCCCAGTCTCAGCTGGAATGAGCTTAGAGAGATGGAGACGAACATAGCAAGGTGCAACAGGCAACTCCTCAAGACTAAACAGTGCCCCAAACTCGGCCAAAGTTGCTGAACAAACAGTATATGCACTCATCCATGTCATAGACCGCTGACCATGCTCAGAAGTGAACACAACAGTAGCATAAAATTGCTGAAGCAAATCAGGAGAATATGGAGTGCTGACAGTCATGATCTTAGTGATTTTGTGATGATCCATCATAGCCATCACATCAGGCCAAGTATCTCTAGCTTGAGCAAGGTTGAAATAATCCACGGGAACATGAGCATTCAGTTGAATTTCAATACGTTGATGAAAAATTTGCTGGTGCATCTTGCAATAGAATCTACTATCATCTAGACATGTGGGCTGACCAAAGGCATATGGATTGAAAGATAACCGATCTCTCTTGAAATCACTAGGTTTCACCTTGGCCCAAGATTCACGTACCGGTTCCGCTGGATTCACACGAGGCGGTGGAACTCCTCTTGGCTTGGCAGCTTTCTTGGCGGCAACTTTCTTGAGTTTCTTGGTCTTGGGCATGGAGGAGGATTCGGCATTGAAATCATCAACAATGTCATCCAGCCCATCGAAGGTCTTGCTCTTGCCAGCCCTGCTAGACTGAGGAACCGCCGGCTCCCACTCATCATCCCATTGGTCCATCTTCAAACTTGAGACTCTTCAAGAACCACCAATGGAGGAGAACTCCCCAACCAAGCCACCAATGGAGAAACTAGATGGATGGGGTGGAAGATCGGGGGAAAACCCTTCAGATCTGTGGAGAGGAAGGTGTGGGGAAGGTCTCAAATGGAGTGGGGAGGGTGGAGGAGCTCAAGGTGGGAGAGGGGGCGGCCATGGAGTAGAGCACCACGGGAGGAAGAAGCAGAAAACCGTTCGGGAGTGGGGGCTTCTCGCAATATAAGCAAAGGACGCGCCGGCCCTGGAGCCGGCCTCGGCCGGTCGGGAGGCTGGGCAGGGACCCGAACGGTCCGGCCCTGGAGCCGGCCTAGGCCGGGCGTACGGCCGGTCGATGGCCCGAGACGGCCAGCCTTGCAGCCGGCCAAGGCCGGGCGGGAGGCTGGGCAAGGACCCGAGGAGACCGGCCCTGGGGCCGGCCTGGGCCGGGCGGCGGGCCGGCCAGGGCGCAGAAACGACCCCGAACGACTTCGACGACTTCAATCTTCAGATTTTGACGAACTTGAGCTTCCGAACACCCTGCATTTTCAAGAATACCACTGCGGAGAAGTCCGTCTTCAATAAAATCCAATGAGCAACCTTGAGTAATCCGGGGAGATGCGAAACATGGAGAAAACTTCACAAATCCAATGGAAAAGATCAAAAAAAGCCAAATGAGCAACATTGGATGATTCAATAGAAGCAAAACAACGAATATGCAATAACATCTTACGGAAGAACCACCTCTTCAAGGAGAAGAGGGCGGTGGCCGAGGCCACCATATATGAGTGTGTGGTGTGACACCGCGAAGATATATCTTGGGTTCACGGCCACGACTCATCATTTCAGCTCACAATTCATAGAACGAATATAGAGATGCAAATGAATTCTTAATGTCGGCATAATGGGGGAGGGATAGTCCAATGAATTAGGACCGCACTCCCCCTATGTCCATGCCTACACCTAAACCAAACAAATAGCTAAGATATAGGTGTGCATGCAAGATATTCAAGCGACGCTCCCCGAATCGATGATATTTAGCTCATGCCTCAAATAAGTGAACCTTGCTTCATCAAGTGGCTTCGTGAACATATCGGCAAGTTGGATCTTCGTGGGAATATAACCAAGCTCAATATCACCCCGGATGATGTGATCACGGATGAAGTGATAGCGAATCTCAATATGCTTCGTTCTTGAGTGCTCCACCGGGTTGTGGCCAATCTTGATAGCACTTTCATTGTCACATAAAAGAGGCACTTTGTCACAATGGACACCGTATTCCTTTAAAGTTTGCCTCATCCACAACAATTGAGTGCAACAACTAGCGGCCGCCACATACTCGGCTTCGGTGGTGGAGAGAGATATGCAATTTTGCTTCTTAGAAGACCAACTCACCAAGGACCTACCAAGGAATTGGCAAGCCCCGGAAGTTGATTTCCTATCATCCTTGCAACCGGCCCAATCCGAATCCGTGTAACCGGCAAGAGAGAAAGTTGAGCCTTTAGGATACCACAAACCAAACCTTGGGGTATGAACCAAATATCGAAAGATTCGAAGAACCGCCGTTTGGTGGCTTTCTTTGGGAGCCGCTTGGTACCTTGCACACACTCCTACACTCAACACAATATCGGGTCTAGATGCACAAAGATAAAGCAAAGAACCAATCATAGAACGATAGAGCTTTTGATCAACATCCTTATCTTTACCCTTTGGATTAAGTTCAAGATGACACTTGGTGTCCATAGGAAACTTCTTCTCTTTAGCATTTTGCATCTTGAACCTCTTGAGCATGTCTTGGATATATTTGGCTTGAGAGATGAAGGTCCCTCCACTCAATTGCTTGATCTCAAAACCAAGGAAGTACTTCAACTCTCCCATCATGGACATCTCGAACCTATCGGTCATAAGCTTTGAAAATTCATCATTAAAAGCTTTGTTAGAAGAGCCAAATATGATATCATCAACATAAAGTTGGCATATGAAAAGCTCCCCTTTAACCCTCTTGGTAAAAAGAGTGGGATCGATTTGCCCCACTTCAAAGCCACGGTCTACAATAGCTCTCTTAGGTGCTCATACCAAGCACGAGGTGCTTGTTTGAGACCATAGAGCGCCTTATCAAGTTTGTAGACATGGTTAGGGAAGTGTGGATCCTCAAATCCCGGAGGTTGCTTAACATATACCAACTCCTTTAAAGGACCATTAAGAAAGGCACTTTTCACATCCATTTGTTGCAACTTGAAATTATGATGTGATGCATATGCAAGAAGGATACGGATGGACTCAAGGCGAGCCACGGGAGCATAGGTCTCTCCAAAATCAATGCCTTCAACTTGAGAGTACCCTTGAGCTACCAATCTTGCCTTGTTCCTCACAACCATTCCATGCTCATCTTGCTTGTTCTTGAATATCCACTTGGTGCCTATAACATTGAGGCAATCTTTTGGCTTCTCCACTAGATTCCACACTTTGTTGCGCTTGAAGTTATTGAGCTCTTCATGCATGGCTTCCAACCAATCCGGATCTTCAAGAGCTTCAAAGACTTTCTTTGGTTCCACCATAGAGATGTGGCTTGATGTTCATTGAAATTTGCCAATTGTTTTCTTGTGGTGACCTTGTTCTTGACATTAACAATGATATTTTCTAGATGAAGACTCTTTCTTCTCCAATCCTTTTTGACTCTTGCTATACGACGGGTTTCGATATCCTCATTGATGCGAGGAATTTCCGCTTGATCATTTGAGTCCCCGTCTTGACCGGAGTGTTGACCTTGATCATCTTGAAGCTCATCTTCAACAAAGAAGGAGAGGGTTGATCTTGGTCTTGACCTTGGCTAGTGTTGACAATAGGAGAACTTGGTTCTTGAATAGCCTCTTGGTCAACTTGAGGAGGGCCTTGAACTTGTTCTTGGATAGGTGCATCATTTGCTTCCATAGAAGGTGCAACTTCAACTTGTGATGATGGATTCTCCACATGAGTGGAGCTAGGACTTGCTTGAGGAGGCTCATGACGGATTTCAATGGGGCGATGGAAACCAACCCCCATTCTTCTTATTGCTTCTTGAGGTTCCTCATTATCTACATCACAAACATGAAATTGCGCCACTTGGGAGCCGTCATTCTCATCGAACCTCACATCACAAGATTCTATGACTTTCCCAACGGTCTTGTCATAGACTCTATAGGTGTGAGATTCGGCACCGTAACCAACAAAAACACCCTCTAAAGCTTTAGATTCAAATTTAGACAAACGAACACTTTTGTTCTTATAGAAACACTTACAACCAAAAACTCGGTAGTAGGAGACATTGGGCTTGTTGCCGGTGAGCATCTCATAAGATGTAAACTTCTTGCCAACACGAAAGAATAACCGGTTAGATGAGTGACACGCCGTGGAGATAGCCTCGGCCCATAAGAATAGCGGAGACTTAAACTCCGCCAACATAGACCTTGCCATATCCATGAGAGTCCGGTTCTTCCTTTCGGCTACACCATTTTGTTGAGGGGTATATGCAGCGGAATATTGATGACGAATCCCCTCTTCACTAAGAAACTCATTTAAGGTGTAGTTCTTGAACTCGGAGCCATTATCACTCCTAATGACCAAAATAGGGACATTGTATTGGCGTTGAACAATATTGGAAAAGTCGATGATGGTTTGTTGGGTTTCATCCTTCGTCTTGAAGAAATAAACCCAAGTAAATCTTGAATAGTCATCAACAATCACCAAACAATATTTCTTCCCACCAAGACTAGGTTGAGGCACGGCACCAAAGAGATCAACATGAAGAAGTTCCAAAATCCTCGTTGATGAAATAATGGTCTTGCCCGGATGGGGAGAATCATGCATCTTTCCTTCAACACAAGCCCTACAAAGACGATCTCTGGAAAAAGAAACATTGTCTTTTAGTCCAAGAATGTGGCCACCCTTGTGAAGACTTTGCAAAGTTCTCATGTTGACATGGGACAAGCGGCGATGCCACAACCACCCCACGTCGGCCTTTCCGAATAGGCATATTGCTTGAGTGTTGGTAGACCCCGAAAAGTCTACCACAAACAACTCATTTTCAACATACCCAACGAACATGACCTTTAGAGTCTTGCTCCTCAAGAGTACCACCATATCAATAGTAAAATGGACATCAAAGTTCATCTTATTAAGAGCACGAACGGACATAAGATTGTAACCTAGAGACTCAACAAGCATGACATTTACAAGGGTGATATCCCTTGCAACTACCACCTTGCCGAGACTCTTTACCTCAGCTTTTGAATTATCACCATAAGAGACGGTTATTGTATAATCTAGATTTGGTCTCAAGTCCGTCATAATCTCCTTGCTTCCGGTCATATGACTAGTGCATCCACTATCAACCACCCATTTAGATCCACCGGAAGCATAGTCCTACAAGAAATCATTGCTTGGATTTAGGTACCCATTTCTCAATGGGTCCTCTTTGGTTAGCAACAAGGGTCTTAGGAACCCAAATAGAGTAATCAATGTAACCATCATATGGACCAACATATTGAGCATAAACATCCCCATAATAATCAACATAAAGAATATAGTTGGGGTTGTTATGCCCCGCAAAGTCACTACGAGTGGTCTTGCCCCTTGTGGCACTACCACCCGCAATGGAAGTCTCGGCTTGTGCGGGCTTGGTCTTGATCTTCTTGTTGTTGCCCACTTTCTTCTTGGGCTCGGCTACATAACCAAGACCCTCCTTCCCTTTGTGTGGTTTTTGCTCAAATAAGTAAGCAATACCCTTATCTTTACTTTGGGAATAGAGGTCTTGGCACTAACATTTTCTTCAATAACATTTTCATGAACACGAGGAAGAATAGATATGCTAGTTGAGCTAGATTTAGAAAGTTGAGTTTGAAGTTGCTCATGAGACTTGACTAAAAGGGAGTGAGTTGTTTCCAAGGCCTTGTGAGCCTTGTCAAGCTTCTCCATACCTCAAGAAGTCTAGCATTAGCAACCCCAAGTTCAACTTTCTCCTTTTTAAGCACTTTATATTTAGCAACAACATGATCTCTATCCTTAATGATTTTATTAATGATATCATCATTTTTAGCATCAAGAGACTCAAGTCTTTCCTCAAGAGAACATCTTTCTTCACTCTCTTCATCAAGAGAGGCATTCAAGGATGCTACGGAAGCATTCAAAGAGGCAATGGTGAGAGAATCCTCTCTCTCAATCTTACTCTTTTCTTGAAGAAGTTCTTCGGCCGCACATAGTTGTCTCATGAGAGACTCAACATGTTCCTTAGCTTCACCTTGCAAGTTAGTCATGAAGTATCGAAAGCAACAAGTTCTTTCTTAATCACAAGACTAGATTGATCACTTATTTCATGCATAGTCTTGGGAGAAGGAGATGATACCTCGGTGACATTAGCCATGAGGCAACGAGCATTGTTGGTGGAGAAGTTCTCATTGGGGGATTCAAAGAGAGAAGATGATGAAGTTGATACAATAGCCAATGCGGCTACCTCTTTAGTAGGTGCATCTTCATCTTCGGAATCACTTGTGGCATATTCTTCTTGTGCCACCAACACAATTCTTGGTGCCTTCTTGAAGAAAGGCTTCCTTGGTCTTGCGGGCTTCTTTTGGATCAACTTTGAATGGTCCTTGGGGATGAGCTTCCCACCATTTTGCTCTCGGTTCTCATAAGGACACTCTCTTATGTAGTGGTTCTTGTCATGACAATTGTAGCACGTCTTCCACTTTGAGGCTAGCTCTTTCTTCCCACTTGAGTTGTTCTCTTTATCAACCTTGGCTTTAGCTTTTGCCGGGTCTTGCCAAAACTCTCTTGTGGCAAGAGCTATATGACCATTTAGAGCCGGTTCAAGATCATTTGGAGCAATGTTGCTTGGGCACGCTTCAACCTCATCAAGACATACCACCTTGGCCTTCAAAGCAAGTGAGGGGCCTTGTTTCATCCCCATGGCCCTAGCACGGCTATCTTCGGCATTCTTGGTGGCAACCTTGGAGGCTTGCACTTCTTGCATAACTTCATTGGATGTCATTTCGTTGTAGTTGTGTCTTCCTTGAATGGCCTTCACCTCGATGGGCTCGGAAGGCAAGAGAGCATTCACATACTTCCTCTTGACATAAGCATCATCCACATAGGTTGCCCCCACATCAAAGAAGGCCTTTGCAAGAGTCTTGAGTCTTCCATACATGTCTTCATGAGTCTCATTGTCAAACATGTAGAAGCCTTCGGCATCATTGCTCAAAGACTCATATCGGTTTCTCTTCATGCTTTCATTCCCAAGAAATGCAACCTCAAGACAATTCCAAGCTTCTTTGGCGGTGGAGGCATTGAGAACATAATGCTTGTCACTTTCACCCACTGAAAGTTCAATCATATGGAGTGCGGAGGCATTGAGTTGCTTTTCGGCAAATTCTCTTCTTGTCACATTGCTTGGATCCGCAACCTTGTACCCTTCTTCAATGATCCTCCAAAGCTCGATAGAGGCACTGTTAATATGAGATTTCATTGAGCGTTGCCAACTAGCAAAGGCTAATGCATTAAGCTTAGGTGGAGGACCAATGGGGTTTATGCGGGTGGTGATAGGTGGGTCGATAGGGTACCATCCCGGAACGTTATGGTACTCTTCCTTCCCATCTTCATGCTTGGTAGGAGGAGGAGGAGATGGTTTAGATCCGGAGATGGTTTCCACCCCTTCTCATTTTTCTTTTTACCCTCCTCGGAATCACCTTCATCGGAGTTAGAGATACCCTCTAGTGGGATGGTTTCCGAAACCTTGGCATTTGTGAGTTTCATGAGCATGTCACGCAACTCATCAAATTTGACATTCATGTCATTCATGGACGATGTCAATGTTGTTTCCAACGATTTGATATCGGCCATGGATGCCATGGTCTCTTGGCCTTGGCAAGATCGGCCTCATCCTCACTTTGTGTCATACTTCTCTTAGGCGGTTAAACCCAAAACAAGAGAGCCTTGCTCTGATACCAATTGAAAGGATCGGTATGACACCTAGAGGGGGGGGGTGAATAGGTGCTACTCCAATTTTAGTCTTTTTCAATTTAGGCTTGACACAAAAGGTAAATTCTCTAGATATGCAACTACGGTGAATTTACCTATATGACAAGCTAGCAACTAAGCACGATATAATAAGGCGGTAAACAAGGATAGAGGTAACCGAAGTCAAAGCACGCGGAGACACGGATGTAATCCCGAGTTCCTCCTTTTTAGGGGAGTACGTCTCGTTGGAGAGGTGTGAACCAACACAATGGTTCAACGGCCACAAAGGCCTCACCCTCTTCTCCGGTGAACCGCACCACAAAGGTTTGGTTCACTTCAACTATCGGAAACCTTCGAGGCGGAGTCCGGAGCCTTTACAACAACGATTGGGGCACAACCCACAAAGGATTGGGGGCTCCCAAACAGCTACAATCTGTCACAAAGACAATCAAGTGAGTACAATAGGGGGCTAGGTTTTCCTAGTGGAAACCCTAGCAATGGTCCCTCAAGTGAATGAGGGGGAAATGAAAACGGCTTGGTGAAGATGTAGATCGGGGCCTTCTCCTTCAATCCTCCAAAGATCAACGAGATTGGGTGGAGGGATTGGGAGATCTATCAAATCTTGAGCTTGCAAGCAATGGTGTTCTTCAACGTGTTCAAGCTACTTGTCAAAGGTTGGTGAAGAGGTATATATAGGCCTCATCAAAATATGGCCGTTTGAAGAGGTAAGTGGCGAAACGCAGGAAGCAGGGCCGGCCTGGGGGCCGGCCTGGGCCGGCCAGGGGGCTGGCATAGCAGCCGAGGCTGCCGGCCTTGAGGCCGGCCTGGGCCGGCCTGGGGGCCGGGGGGTGGCTGGGCTGGCCGAGGCTGCGACGACACCGGCCTGGGAGCCGGCCTGGGCCGTCCTGGGGGCCGGCCAGCAGCCCGAGGCAGCCAGCCTTGAGGCCGGCCTGGGCCGGCCTGGTGGCCGGCCAGACACCCGACGCAACCAGCCGTGAGGCTAGCCTGGGCTGGCCTGGGGGCCGGCCTGCCTGCAGAGCGCCTTCTCCCTTCACGAATTGACGACCGACAACTACTTTTCTTACCTTTTTGCATAGAGAGAGATCCACTAGTATCTTTTGATATAAATGGTCACAATTCCTGTGGACACTTAGCGGTATGTTAAATACTTCCAAGTGTTGTTATCAAACGTCAAAACAAGATTAACGGACAATGTCCTTTCACCATGCCCCTAGCCCGTCTAGCCCCCTGGTGCTCCTCCGGCGCCACCTCTTCGCCTATAAATTGTCCCGTCCCCGAAAATCCTAAAACACCCAACCATATTCCAGAAAGACAACTAAGGCCGCCGCCGTCGCCAACCCTAGTTCAGGAGAGTTCTGAAGCTCTTCCCGGAACCCTGCCGGAGGGGGAGATCATCATCGGAGGCATCTACACCACCATGCCTGCCTTTGGAGTGATGTGTGAGTAGTCCACCACGAGACTACGGGTCCATGGTAGTAGCCAGATGGTTGTCTCATCTCCTTGTACCTCCATGTTTAAATCTTGTGAGCTGCTTAACATGATCAAGATTATCTTTATGTAATGTTACATGTTGTGTTTGCTGGTATCCGATGAATTTTGGAAACCATGTGAAAGATGTGCCCTCATGTGTGGTTTTGGTAATTAATGACAATCTCTATGGACTAATGTTTGCATTGAGATATCTTTATAGATCTTGTCCATGAAGAAGATTGGAGTTCATGTGTTGGACTCTAGAAGATTATATGATGACCAAGGTTCTATCCAATGGGTTTATATGAAGAATGGTCATCTAGAGTTGAGCTTATTGCAAGCATGGCTTGGAAAAAAAGATTGAGTGAACATTCATGTTTATCTCCAAGCCATCATCTATATCAAGAGAAGAAGATAAAGTGCAAGTGGATACATGAAGACGGGGCTAAGCAAGGCTCTCCCATAACAGAGTATGGGGTATTTGAAGAAGTCTTCATCAAGCATGTGCTAGCAAGCACAATCAAGAAAGGTGTTCCAACTTGAGAGAGTCATGATCATCTTCGTCTAGCTCAAGTGGAATACGCAAGGCAAAGGTATGATTTTGATAGGTTTTCTATTTTACTGGTCTCATGGTGTTAGTGGGATACCGGGTTATAGGATAGACGGCGTACTATCAAGAGGGGCTCTCAAGTGAGTAACTTGATCGCATCTTTGTGGAGAGCTCAAACCTTTGCATACTTGGCATTTCATCTTTCTTGGTTCTTATTTGGCTTTTATTCATGTGAGGATTTAGAGCTTGTGTTCATCTCCATACCAAGATCTAGTTCATCAATAACAGATTTTATATGCATATCTTGTGTCGTTTCTGATGTTGGAGGTTTTACCGGTTTGTCTTTTATAGAGAGGTCTTAACTTTTCTCTTTTGGTCTCCTCATCACATGATGGACTATGATGTTTCCCTGCATGATCTTGTAAAGCTCTTCGTTACGATTCCAATGAGCTCAAGATCATCGAAATCGGAGTCTGGATGAAAAAGTTCTTGCCGTTTTCGTATTGGTGTTGCTGCAGAATTTTCTAGGCCAAGACCGGAGTCTCCGGTCTGCGCGCTTCATTTTTTGTCCCAATCAACGGCAGCTACTGGTCCCTGGTCCGGAACCTGCCCGGAATGTCCCTGGAGTCTCCGGGTAGGCTGGAGTCTCCGGTCTAAGCAGACCGGAGTCTCCGGTGTAAGTTTTTCTGCAACAGCTCTTTTTCTGCGGACCTATAAAAAGGCCCCCTTCTTCCCCAATGTGTTCAGCTCATCCAAGTACGAAATTTCCCCCTCTCTCACCTCCATTGTTGACCTTGGAAAGCTTGCCCCTCTCCCAATTCCTCCCATGATTCTTGCATATCTTTGAGGGATTTGAGAGAGGAGATCTAGATCTATATTTCCACCAATCCATCTCTCCTCTAAGTGAGGGGAACCTAGTGGATCCAGATCTTGGAGTTCTTGTGTGGTTCTCTTATTTGTTCTTCCTCTCTTCTCCCCCCGTAAGCATTAGTTTCTTTTGGTGAGATTTGAGAGTGAAGGACTTGAGCACTTCTTGTGTTCTTGTCATTGCTTTTGTGCATCGGTTTGTGCTCTCCGCGAGGATTCGTGGAAGTGAAAGTTCGTGAGCTTGTTACTCTTGGGTCTTTGGACCCTAGACACCTTTCGTGGCGGTTGAGGCCTTTTGTGGCCACTTGGGAGCTCCCAATCCTTTTGTGGGTTGTGCCTCAAGATTGTTGTAAGGGACTCGATTTCCGCCCAAAAGGAAATCAATAGTGGAAGGTGAACCGAGCTTTTGGGCAAGGTTCATCGGAGAATAGGGTGAGGCCATTTGTGGAGTCTTGAGTTTGAAACTCACACCCCTCCAACGAGACGTACTCCCCTAAAAAGGATGAACTCGGGAATACATCGTCGTCTCCGCGTGCCTCGGTTATTTCTATACCCGAGCTCTTTACTTATGCACTTACATTGTGATAGCCTTCGTGTTTAAAGTCCTTTATTGCTATCACGTTGTTGCTTGTCTTGCTTAGCATAAGTTGTTGGTGCACATAGGTGACCTAGTTTATTTAGGTTGTTGGCTTGTTAATTTAAACATCTAGTTTTATTCCGCAATTATCAAGCCTAAACCAGAAAAGTTTTAAATCGCCTATTCACCCCCCCTCTAGGCGACATCCTTGTCCTTTCAATTGGTATCAAAGCCTGGGCTCTCTTTTTGGGCTTTACCGCCTAGAGAGTAAAAGATGTCGTTTAGAGAACTAGTGCACGATCTCACTTTCATATTCGATGGCACAAACTATGATGTTTGGAAAATTCGCATACTTAATCTTTTTAGGGCCATGGGTCCTAATTTTATCAAGAGTATTGTAGATGTGGGTTTTTCTCCTCCAAAGGATTCCCAAGAATTATCTTTAGAGGATGAGAAAAACTCTCATCTCGATACTCAAGTATCTAATGGTCTCATTTGTGTTTTGAGCAATGTAATTCTTGCATCAATCATGCCTTTTCGGAATGCTCATGAGATTTGGACCAAACTTCAAGATAAATATGAAGTGTCCAACATTATTGAGGATGATTGTTCTCCTTCCACCTTCGGCCGTGATGAGTTCACAACTTCTTTCACTCCACCAACATGTGATTTGTCACAAGGTAATGATATGGTGAGTGGTGATAGAAATTGCTTTGTTGATGGTGAATATTCTATTGACTATACTTCATCTCTATCCCATTGCAATGTTCTATCTTTGGACTTAAACTCCTCTAGCACTTCAAATGTCCTACATGCTAGTGTTAATAGTCCTTGCATATCATGTATTAGTTGCTTAACTAAATATCATGATGATATGCTTTCTATGTCTTGTTGCCATGAAAACAATGCTTCCCTTTCCTCTAGTAGTTGTGTGGCTAACAATGTAGAGGAAACCCAACACTTGTTGGAATAAGACATGGACCTCAATGGTGCTTCAAGCAATTCTTCAGCATCATCATCGTCCATTACTCACTTTTGCCTTATGGCTAGGGATTCAAAGGTATCTCCACCTTTGGAACCCTCTACATCTTGTGATGATGAGGATGAGGATTATTATGGATTAAAAGAGGATGATATTGACACTTTAAAAGAAAAGAGTGAGATGGTTTTTAGTGCTCTCCCTAAAGGTAGTAAAGCTTGCCCTTATTTGTGTGAAATTTTGACTTATGCTATTAAGTGCAAGGAAATCATTGAAGAAAAGGGAAGGATCGAAAGAGAGGATGCTATGGAAAAAGCATCCTTAGAAAATGCTCTTGAGGAAGAGCATGAGCTTCGAGTGTCTCTTGAGGAGAAACTTGAATCTCTTGATGAAACAAATGATCTTATTTTTGCTAAAATCATTAAGGAAAGAGATCATGCTATTGCTAAATATAAAGTGCTTAAAAGGAAAAGTTGAATTTGGTGTTGGTGATGCTAGACTAATTGAGGATATAGAGAGACTTGACAAAGCTCTTAAGGCTTTGGAAAGGAACACTCTCTCCTTACCAAGTCTCATGATCAACTCCAAACTCAACTATCTAAAAATGATGTGCCTAGTTCCTCTACTCCCTCATGTGACCATGCTAATATTATTGAGGAAAATGCTAGGTTGAATGATGAGCTTGCCAAGTTATCTTCTTCCATTTCTAATGCTAATTATGCTTGTGCTACTAACTCCACTTCTTGTGAAGCATCTATTTTGAAGGAGAATGTTGAGCTAAGGGCTCAACTTGAGTTGCTAACTAGCAAGTATGGGAAATTGGAAGAAAGTCATGAAAAGCTCTCTAGCTCTAATGAGGATCTTCTAGCATTCCATGCGAAGCTAAAGTTAGCTCATGAGGCTATCACTACAAAGGTAACATCTTGTGAGCCTTATGTGGACAATGGCACTACTTGTTCTCTAAATGCTTTATTGCCATGTGCTAGTCCTTGCGATTCATCCACTCACAATATTGCTACATCTTGTGATGAATTACTTTCCATGCCTTGTTGCTCTAACAATGAAGCATCTACTTCCTCTATTATTTTTGTTGATACTAACCATGTAGAGGAATTAAAAGAGCTCAAAGTCCAAGTCACTTCTTTGAAGAAAGACTTGGAAAAGCGTCATGTTGGGAAGTCCACACTTGACAATGTGTTGAGTGTTCAAAGACGCCCCAATGACAAGAGTGGACTTGGATTCAACTCTAATAACAAGAACAAGTCCAAGTCTAATAAGAAGAACAAGGGCCAAGAACAAGCTAAAGATTCGGCCAAGATTGTTTGCTTCAAGTGCAAAGTTGAAGGGCACCATGTTAGATCTTGCCCTTTGAAGAATAAGCCTCTTAGTGAGAAGCAACAAGGGAAGCGGCCTCAAGCTCAAACTCAAGATGAAGAACGGCCTCTTCCCAAGAAGATTCAAGCTACCTCTCCTCAAGATTCCAACTAAAAAGAAAGGAGAAAGTCAATGTTGCTACATATGCCGTGAGAAGGGCCACTTTGCTTCTTCATGCACTAATGGTACCTTATCCAACCCCATTATTATTGATGATGTTTATTCTCTTCGGAAGGATGGCAATGTGTTTGCCAAATATGTTGGTACTCAAAG
This sequence comes from Poa pratensis, assembly GCA_947311845.1. NCBI lineage: Eukaryota > Viridiplantae > Streptophyta > Magnoliopsida > Poales > Poaceae > Poa > Poa pratensis. The sequence goes on from CAMZMU010000081.1 coordinate 32,819,888, forward strand.
TGGTGTCAAGAAAAGCACCATTTGGGTTGCCAAGCCTATTGTGACTAACCTCTTAGGACCCAACTTGGTTGGGGACCTACAAGATAAAACTTGATCAATAAGTGTTGTTGAAGGACATTGGAGACTTGGCTACATTATGAAGAATTAAGGGATCTTCATAAGTTTATTCTCTCAATCCAAGTTATTTGGATTATATTATTTTATCTCATACCCAATGTTCCTCCTTGCGGTAACTTGTGCTTGTATCATATATTTATTGAAAGTTGCTTGCACCCTTGCATGTGTTTGGTTTTGTACCTTGCTAGTGTTTGAATGTGGTGTGCTCTCTACTTACTTATCTTGAGAAATCAAGTATGTGTATGTTGGTTTACACACCATTTACTTGTTTTGAGCCTTATTGCTTTTATTTGATATCTTATTGTGTTGGCTCTCTTTTTGAGAGATTAATGGACTATCCCATTTTGGGGGAGTGATATGCTTCTTGCACTTCACACTCCTAAAAATGTGTATACATGAGGAATACCACTTAGTGTTGATATATAAATATTATCTATTCTCTATGTGGTATGTCATGCTCATGAGAAATTCAAATTCTATAATGTCCATTAATTATCTCTAGTTGGTTTGTTTGCCTCTTGTTTAAAAGAAATGGATAACACATCGTGGGGGAGTAATAAGCTTTGTGCATATTACAAACCTAGAAAATGTGAACATGTGAGGTATTGCCACCTAGAATTGATATTCTTCATTATCTTATTCCTATGTGGCATGTTTCTCAAACAAGTTTCATATTTGCTTAAATGCCTTTTGTCTCTCTTCTTTGGATCTTGTTTGTGATGGACGTTCTTGGTACGGCTTTCCCCAAATATGTTCGCATATATCTTTTTAGGAAACCGATTGCTTCAAGCTACTCTTTGGAGTTGCTTTGCATGATCGCGTGAATATTGAAGCTATCAAGAATATCTATCTATCTAAGCAAATTCCTATCCTTTGCCATATGCTTATTTGTTGTGGAGTTGGTATTTAATATCATTCCTATATACCACCGAGAATTATCTCCATATACTTCTTGTCCATGACAAGTGATACTCATAATTGTGGTGGAATTTGTAGACCATCTTCCTTTTTGTCTCTTGCTTTGAATTGCCTTTTTCATTGCCAAGGACTTGGTTTGATCTAAATCCTCTTGTCATCCTTGTATCTTTTGGATCCTTGTTGCTCTACTCAAAATTTGTTTTATGATTTCTTGAGTTAGGAAAAGTAATGATCTCATTCTAGTGCATTTTCATTCAAAGTCATACTTCTAGATAATGCACTATTCTTGGGGAAGCTATTCTATATTGAGTAGAACATCATCCTTTGAATTGGTTTTGTATCCTATTGCTTTCCTTGAACATGACTAGTATTTGAATAATATGTATGGAGAGTGATGGTCCCATTTATGTGCATTTTGTATTCAAATGCAAGATCATAAATAATGCACATATCTTGGGGAGCAATCCTATATGCTTTTGAACATTAGTTGTCTTCAATTGATTTTTGATCCCGATGACGTGTCTCTTTGGAAGACAAACATTTATCGTCTTGGTACTTTGTGCCATCATGAGAAGTGTCGAGGGTTTAGTTTATTCCTTGATGATATTTTCATCAATTGGTATCTTACTTTCATTTGGTATCTTTTCAAAGTGGTATCTTCAATCATGTGTTGATTTGGGTTTTTGATATAATTTGGACAATTCTTTTTCTTGTCACACTTGTGTGTGCTTTCTTGATTTAATTGGTGTTTTGTCCAAATTGTATCTCGTTTGGTTCTTGAAAGTCTTGTGCATGCATATTTACTATATGTATATCTTTTGGCATGCTTACTTTCGTTGATCCAATATATAGGATAAACTCCATCAAATCCTAAATGGCTAAGATGTGCATGAAATTCAACTTCATATCAATATGCACATATTTATGTGGAGTTTGTCCTATGTATTGTAGTTGCTCTAACTACCTTGGACCCGATGAGTTTGGGTACCATTTTGTACTTGAATTTGTTTTAAGTACATTAGAGATGCATTGGAAGCTTGTCTCATTTACAAGGAAGGTGGTGTCACCATGTGCTTATTGGAGCCAAGCTTGGATGATCGTGAACTCTTATCCTCTACTGAAAGGGCATGGCGCCCACATGTGTGGTTTTGGTAATTAATGACAATCCCTATGGACTAATGGTTGCATTGAGTTGTACTTGTAGTGTTTGTCCATAGACCATGCTTGAACTCCATATGTTGGATTCAAGGTTGATGCCATGAATATATTGATATAATGAAGTATTTGGGATCAAGATCATCGAGGTGTACGGATATATACTTGATATGATCAAGAAGAAAAGTATGTGATGACCAAGTTGTTATTCGAGGAGTTATCCGATGAATGGTCATATGTGAGTTGAGCATATCGCAAGTATGTCTTGAAGAAAAGGATTATGTGATCATTCATGGTTATCTTCAAGACATCATCTATTGAAAAGAGAAGAAAAGATACAAGGTTGATCAAGATTTTGTTCAACACACAAAGCTACAGGATCTACCAAGCGGGATCATGTATCTCTTGGTATGGTAAGCAATTGTCCATATAGCTTTGTGAACTAACCCATGATATGTGTGTGGCATTTCTATGTGTGGTTAGGTATCTTTCCATGGGCTTGCATCGAATGAAGATTTCATATAGCCCATGAAGGATGACGTCAAGTGGTGATCGTCATCAAGCTTGAGTTGTGCAAGTTCGAGAGAAGTATCTCGAAGATATCATAACTTGAAGCTTGCCACCCATTTGGAGATAATGGTCAAGTGAAGATGTTCCGATGAGAGGCTCTCCCATAGTGGAGTATGAGGGAGAAATATGTGGATCTTCACCAAGCGAAGCGCAATCAAGAAAGGTGATCCACTTGAGAAGATCAAGATCGCCATCATCTAGTCAAGTGGAATGCGCAAGGCAAAAGTATGATCTTGATAGGGTTTCTATTTTACCGGTCTCATGTTGTTAGTCGGTAGACCGGGTTATTGGATAGACACCGTACTATCAAGAGGGGCTCTCGATTGAGCTTTAGCATATCAGTTGGAGAGAGCTCAAACCTGTGCATACTTAGCATCATCATCTTTCTTGGTTCTTATTTGGCTTATCACTTTATGAGGTTTTGGATCTTGTTGTGACCTTCATAACAAGCTCAAGTTCACCGAAAACGGATTTCGTATGAAAAACTTGTTGCGTTTTGGGTTTTGGAGTTTCTCCCGGTTCATCTTCTATAGAGAGGTTTCACCTTTCTACATTTGGTTTTATACTCCCTTGTTGGACTATGATGTTTTCCTGCATCATCTTGTCGTGCTCGTTGTGGTGATTCCAACGAGCCCAAGAACATCGAAAATGGAGTTCGGATACTCATGTTATGCTCGTTTTAGTGTCAGTGTTTTTCTGCAGTTTTACATGGTCGGTAGTACCGGAAATAAACTCCGGTACTACCGGCGAAATGCGTTTCGATACTGTATTCTAGTGTTCCTAAGTGGTAGTACCGGAAATAACCTCCGGTACTACCGGTTGTACGCGTTTTTTTGGCCAACGGGCAGATTTTGACCCACCTATTTAAGGGGTCTTCTTCTCCAAAGAGACCCCAACTCTTGAGCTCAAAATTTGCCACCATTGTTGACCTTGTTGAGCTTTGCTATCTCTCTATCCCTCCATGATTCTTGCCTCCAATTAGAGGGAAAAGAGTGAGGAGATCTAGATCTATCATTCCACCAATCAATCTCTCCTCTAAGTGAGGGGAAGCCTTTTGATCTAGATCTTGGAGGGATTTGGTGTTCCTCTTTGTTCTTCCTCTCTTCTCCCCCAATAGCATTAGTTGCTTTGGTGGGATTTGAGAGTGAAGGATTTTGAGCACTTCTTGTGTTCTTGCCCATTGCATCAGTTGCATCGGTTTGAGTTCTCCATGGTGATACGTGGAAATCTAAGTTGAGAAGCTTGTTACTCTTGGGTACTTGGGGTGCCCTAGAGCTTGTCATCTTGGGTACTTGGAGTGCCCTAAACGGTCCTTGTTGATCTCGGAGTTTTGGTGGCTCGCGGGATAGTTGGGAGCCTCCAATTAAGTTGTGGAGTCGCGCCCCAACCTTGTGATTCTAGTGGCTTTGGGAGCCGCGGGAATTCGGTGAGAGCTTCCAATTAAGTTGTGGAGTGTGCCTCATCCTTGTACGGGTTCGGTGACCACCCTCAAGTATCTCATAGTGGTTCGTGGAACTCCGCATTGGTGGAGGCACGAAGGAGATTATGGTGTGCCATTTGACGGCTATTCGGGGATCACTTTGTGACTCCGCACCGCTCCAACGGAGACTAGCTTCCATTGAGAAGTGAACTTCGGGATAAATCATCGTCTCCAAGTGCCTCGGTATTTCTATACCCGAGCTTCTTACTTATGCAATTTACTTTGTGATAGCCATCGAGTTTGAAGTAATATATCTTGTTATCACATAGTTGTATATCTTGTTTAGCATAAGTTGTTGGTGCACATAGGTAAACCTAGCTTGTTTAGGTTTTGTGCTTGATAAATTAAATGCTAGTTTTATTCCGCATTTATTCAAGCCTAAACTGTAAAGAATTTTAAATCGCCTATTCACCCCCCTCTAGGCGACATCCGTGCCCTTTCATCTACAACACCAATGTTATCTCGGTAACAAGTATCTACCTCATGCCTACTTTACTAGCTTTCAACCTTGTGTATGTTGTTTCTTGGCATGAATCTATATTGGAATTGATGTGTTCTTGCAAAGCCTTTATCAAAACATTTTTATTGCAAATGTGAGCAAGCCGGGATGATTACATATCAAGGGAATATATATAATAATTTTATTGATTCTCCAATCCCAAATATGTTAATCTAGCAATTCTTCTCTAAGTCTCTCATATGCAATATTGATGAATTTTGCAAAATCGTTTGCCCTTTGTGATACTTGTTATCTTTCTCGGAGCATCCCAACTATCATTTTCCCTTGTGGATATTCTTGATGCTATGATGAGATTTTGTTGAAAGTTCATCTATATCCTTTTAAGATAAAATTGAGCTTTGTGCTATGCTTTAAAGCAAAGATCTTATTGGTATATATATGACTTCCACTAGGATATCATGTTCTTCACTGTAGTATATATTTTGTGTGTGCATGTTTCTTTGTGGACTTATATCTCATGATTGATGTCTATTTAGAAACTTATACACATGAGAGCAGTTACATCTTTAATTGGTATTCCAAAAAATACTCTCTTTCACTTGGTTGTGTTCTAAAATTGTCTAGGAGGGAGTAAGGATTCCATGTTGTGCACACCATAGTAAAATGCAAATCCTACTTTGTGCATGTACCTTGGGGAGTTCCCTCTTGATTTTTAGAACATTTGGTTGATCTTATCATAATATCTTCTTGTGTCCAATTGTTCTTTCGGATCCTTTGATTGCTTGCCTCTTTTGTTGAGGTATCTCTCCCTTTGCTATTTTGTTGCAATCTTTGGATTCTCAATATAGTTTGATTTCCCCCAATTTTTATCAATGGAAATGCCCATTTGATTCTACTCATTTTATGACAAAAGTTAAACTCGTGGAGGAACTCTCACTATGTTGGCCTTCTGCAACTTTTTGCCCATTTCGGCAATTGTTGCCAATGGGGGAGAAGTTTTGGAGGGTTTATGGAATTTGGCTTTTTACTTTGATTGGTTCTTTAGTATTTACCCTTCTTGCCTTTGCATTCGCTGCTTGGTTTTGTATATAGTGAAAACTCCACCACCGGTAATAGTTGACAATATATACAATGAATTCATGTTCATACACACGTGCATAGATTGTGGGGGAGTTTGCTCTATATATGTTGTTGGACTAACATCACATACTTTTGTAGTATTTGATGTTAGTACAATTGGTTCTTGCTCGTTAATTTTCATATTATAAACCCTCTCAAAAGAGATTGTCATCAATTACCAAAATGGGGGAGATTGAAAGTGCATGTGCCCTCATGTGTGGTTTTGGTAATGAATGACAATCTCTATGTACTAATGTTTGCATTGAGATATCTTTATAGATCTTGTCCATGAAGAAGATTGGAGTTCATGTGTTGGACTCTAAAAGATTATATGATGACAAAGGTTCTATCCAATGGGTTTATATGAAAAATGGTCATCTAGAGTTGAGCTTATTGCAAGCATGACTTGGAAAAGAAAATTGAGTGAACATTCATGTTTATCTCCAAGCCATCATCAATATCAAGAGAAGAAGATAAAGTGCAAGTGGATACATGAAGACGGGGTTAAGCAAGGCTCTCCCATAACGGAGTATGGGGAGTATTTGAAGAAGTCTTTATCAAGCATGTGCTAGCAAGCACAATCAAGAAAGGTGTTCCAACTTGAGGGAGTCAAGATCGTCTTCATCTAGCTCAAGTGAAATACGCAAGGCAAAGGTATGATCTTGATAGGTTTTCTATTTTACCGGTCTCGTGGTGTTAGTGGGAGATCGGGTTAGGATAGACGACGTACTATCAAGAGGGGCTCTCAAGTGAGTAACTTGATCGCATCTTTGTGGAGAGCTCAAACCTTTGCATACTTGGCATTTCATCTTTCTTGGCTCTTATTTGGCTTTTATTCATGTGAAGATTTAGAGGTTGTGTTCATCTCCATACCAAGCTCTAGTTCATCAAAAACGGATTTTATATGCATATCTTATGTCGTTTTTGATGTTGGAGGTTTTACCGGTTTGTCTTTTATAGAGAGGTCTTAACTTTCCTCTTTTGGTCTCCTCCTCACATGATGGACTATGATATTTCTCTGCATGATCTTGTAAAGCTCTTTGTTACGATTTCAACGAGCTCAAGATCATCGAAATCGGAGTCCGGATGAAAAAGTTCTTGCAGTTTTCGTGTTGGTGTTGCTGCAGAATTTTCTAGGCCGGAGTCTCCGGTCCAAGACCGGAGTCTCCGGTCTGCGCGCTTCTTTTCCGTCCCAATCAACGGCAGCTACTGGTCCCTGGTCCGGAACCTGCCCGAAATGTCCCGGGAGTCTCCTGGTAGGCCGGAGTCTCCGGTCTAAGCAGACCGGAGTCTCCGGTGTAAGTTTTACTACAACGGCTATTTTTTTGGGGCCCTATAAAAAGGCCCCCTTCTTCTCCAATGTGTTTAGCTCTTTCAAGTACGAAATTTCTCCCTCTCTCACCTCCATTATTGACCTTGGAAAGCTTGCCCCTCTCCCAATTCCTCCCATGATTCTTGCATATCTTTGAGGGATTTGAGAGAGGAGATCTAGATCTATATTTCCACCAATCCATCTCTCCTCTAAGTGAGGGGAACCTAGTGGATCTAGATCTTGGAGTTCTTGTGTGGTTCTCTTCTTTGTTCTTCCTCTCTTCTCCCCCCCATAAGCATTAGTTGTTTTTGGTGAGATTTAAGAGTGAAGGACTTGAGCACTTCTTGTGTTCTTGCCATTGCTTTTGTGCATCGGTTTGTGCTCTCCATGAGGATTCGTGGAAGTGAAAGTTCGTGAGCTTGTTACTCTTGGGTCTTTGGACCCTAGACGCCTTTTGTGGCGGTTGAGGCCTTTTGTGGCCACTTGGGAGCTCCCAATCCTTTTGTGGGTTGTGCCTCAAGATTGTTGTAAGGGACTCGATTTTTGCCCAAAAGGAAATCAATAGTGGAAGGTGAACCGAGCTTTTGGGCAAGGTTCATCGGAATATAGGGTGAGGCCATTTGTGGCGTCTTGAGTTTGAAACTCACACCCCTTCAACGAGACGTACTCCCCTAAAAAGGAGGAACTCGGGAATACATCGTCGTCTCCGCGTGCCTCGGTTATTTCTATACCCGAGCTCTTTACTTATGCACTTTACATTGTGATAGCCTTCGTGTTTGAAGTATCCTTTATTGCTATCACCTTGTTGCTTGTCTTGCTTAGCATAAGCTGTTGGTGCACATAGGTGACCTATTTTATTTAGGTTGTTGGCTTGTTAATTTAAACATCTAGTTTTATTCCGCAATTATCAAGCCTAAATCGGAAAAGTTTTAAATCGCCTATTCACCCCCCTCTAGGCGACATCCTTGTCCTTTCACCATGACTTCTTTGTTCATTTATCTATGTTATGTTTTATTTATGATCTTGCATGCTCTCCGATGCTAGTGGTTGCTTTGGCCGAAGTAGTTGCTAGTATCTTCAGAGAGAATATTTATGCTAGATAGTAGGTTCATGTCTCCTTGTTCTGAGCTCGAGTTGACAGAAACGATTAGGATCAAGGATGTGATGTTGCTACTAGGGGTAAAACAACGGTGTTTATTACTTTGTGTTGTAAACATTGTTTACATTATGTACCATGCTTATTGCAATAATTTGTTACTTGCAACTTAATACTTTCGGGTGACAGCCTGGATAGCGATCCCGGGGTGGATTATTAGTCATAGATGCAGTTGGATAACGGTCTAAGTATTTTGACGTAATGCCTAATTAAATAGTACTGTGAACTTTATTTTGTCGTGATAGCATTGTTATGCGCCCACAATTTGTCAATTGCCTAGATGTAATTTGTTTACCCAACATGTTTTCTTTTGGAGAGACACCACTAGTGAACTGTGGAGCCTGGTCCTATTTTCTCATATTGTTTACAACCGTTTCCATAGCTTTTCATAATCATTTGCTCCCTGTCCATTTTTGCTCTCATAATATTTTACACACCATACATTTAATTATTTGTGTTCGGCAAGCCGGGGAGATTGACAACCTTCCTGTTTCGTTGGGACAAAGTGGTTTAAGTGGTTTGATTATGTTGTGTGTAGGTCCACGTTAACCTCCTTGCGCCAGAGGAGGGAGACACCTCCTTGAAGCCTTCTCCAAGTTCTACTGGTTCGATAAACCTTGGTTTTCTATCAAGGGAAAACTTCTACTACACTGCATCATACCTTTCTCTTGGGGTCTCCCAACGAACGTGTGATCCACGCTATTACTGCGCCATGCAGCCGAGACCTACCATCGTCAACGCGGCAGATGCAACTCTTCTTTACCTCTTTCCTCTTCCATCCAACATCTGCTCCAAAAACAATGCCCCCTTGAGGGAGAGCAACACCAAAGGCGTTATCATCGTAAGATCCGGTAGACCCGGGTCTAGGATTTTCCCTCGGAGCAACGTGAGTGAGTCGACGATGCCTTCGACAAGGTAACGGTGCCAACACGCCGCTAGCGCCCGCCATGACCGGAGTCACAACTCGGTTTTTCACCGGCTGCTACGCCTCCCCAACTCGCGGCCGAGGCTAGATGTGGGATCTCGAGATCCGCCACACCCAACCGCAAACCAGCCGCCCATCTCCAATGGAGGAGGAGGAGGTCGCGACCGCCATTCCCGGGGACGCTGACGTGGGGTTACCACGACAAATCTCATTGTCATGGTACGTAGGGTTTCGTGTAGGGGGAGAAGTATGACGTTGGTAGAAACGACGACTAACAAGGAGCATAGTTTACCCAGGTTTAGGCCCCCGGAGTGTAAAACCCTACTTCTGCTTGTCTGAGTTTGTACTGCTTGAGGTGTTACAATGGTGCACAGATTGGATCTGGCGAGAGGTGGATGATAGCCTACCCTAGATCGGCGGCCCTCCCAACATTTATATAGGAGGCTGGGTCCCGAGAGTTCGCAACCGCCTCGGTTTACGAGGAATGAAATCTAAACCGTCGTTACTAAGCTTCCTTGGGACGTACTCCAGGCGATGGGGCTCCATGTGGACTTCGTACGAGCCACCCGATGCGCTGCAGGCTGGGCCATACCAGGTATACACACGGTGGGGTACCCGGAGGGTATGCCCACGCCAGACTCCGCCCGGACGTCCTTGTGCTGCGTGTTTAGCCCAGAAACGCCTCCGCGAGCCGCCACCGGAGGAAGACGCAGCAAGGGCAGCAGCGCGAGACGGCAGAGCCAGCCCGACTCATCTGAGCCGAGATCGGGTTCGCCTGAACTACGCCGTCACCGCCCGCTGGCGACTGTCGCCTACGGTCGTGCCCTGGCCCCCGCCGTCATGCAAGCACCATTGCTGGAGAGGTCGGAACAGACGCCGCAGCCGCAAACCACCAGATCGACCTAGGGGATCCGCCACCGCACCGGCCTTGCCTAACGACGTCCCTAGCAGCAGCGGGAGGAGAGGGAGATATGCGGAGAGGGCTAGAGGAGGCTGGAGGTGGCCACCCGGTGCGGCCCGGCATGGCCGTACATGAGGAGAGAGGGAGTTGTTTGTACGGACAATCTAGTCACTAAAAGCTCATCTTTGTTCGGTGTTTTCTAAAAAAAACGATGCCTAGCCTACAAGACACTTGATTAGATAGAAGGAGTCTGCTACCGGCGGCACCGCATTTGCGTTGTGTAAGGGCGCGTTTGGTAGCCTGCAGCCAGCCGGGCCAGGCCCGCTGGCTGCAGAAACAGGCCTGCTGTTTGTTTTCCGTTTTTCTGGAGATAGGCCCGCACGGTGTTTAAAGCACCCTTGGGCCAGGCCCCATAGGAACGGCCGAATCGGCCGTTTCTAGGTAGCCAGGCCGGGTGGAGAAGCGAAGCGGCAACGCGTGCACGCGTGGAGACGCGCCATAACCCCCCCGCACCTACGCCTCTGACCGTCACCGCTCCCACGTCCCATCGCCTCTCTCTCACCGCCCAAGAAAACCCCAATGGCAGCGGCTCCTCCGCCTCCTCCTCCCCCACCGCCGGCCCGACGTCCCGTCGGCCAAAGCGCATCCTGCAGCTCCGTGGCGAGAGCCGTGCTGGAGTTCGAGAAGGGGGCCGGCGGCGGTCGTCGGAGTGCGGCGGCGCAGATTGACCCCGCTCTCCCCCCGCCGATGAAGCGGCCTTTGCTGATTTCGCATCGGCCAAGCCCGGCAGTGATGGCGGCTTCGGAGATGCGGAGGCTCGCCGAATCTGCAAGGGCAGTCCAAGCGGCATCGCATGCAGCCGCCGTGACGATGGTCAGGGGTCCGGCGATTGGATTCCCCAATCTGGTCCATGACGCCCCGCATAGCTTCGCCGCGGTGAGGCCACCGCCGACTCGTCCTCCTCGAGCCCCAGCATCGCCGCCTCTTGGGCTGCCGCCTGGGTTCCCCCTTCTGGTGCAGATTCCGGCGAACCAGTACCCGGTGCCAAGCTTCGCGGCGCCAAGACCTCCTCCTCCTCCAGCAACCGACGCTCCACCGACAACCGTCACTCGTCCTCCACGATGAACCGTCGCGCGTCCTCCACCACCGGCAACCGTCACTCCACCTCCACCTTCGGCAACCGGCGCCGGCCCCTCGAAGAGCCCTGCGGTAAAAGTGGTACCACCCCTTGTCCATCTGCAATCCCTTGTCAACCGATGTGCTGCATGTTCATTGTTCTGCGGATGTGTTGTACCTTAGTCAATTTCTTTGTGAATCTGCAATCCATGTTCATTTTGCATGTGCATTGCCTCCACTTCATCAAGCTTGGCAAGTGAGTTCATCAGGTTCTGTCCATGTTTCTGGTTCATCAGGTTCATCAGCTAGGGTTAAGAGTTTCTGTCCATGTTCATGTGCATTGCCTCCAATTCATGAAGTTGCATTGCACATAGTACTTGATGTATCATTTTGCATTGCACATTAGCTCATGTCCATGTCCATGTGCATGTGCATTGCATTGCCTGAACTTATGATCTTGCATTGCACATTAGCTCATGTCCATGTCCATGTCCATGTCCATGTCCATGTGCATGTGCATTGCATTGCCTGAACTTATGATCTTGCATTGCACATTAGCTCATGTCCATGTCCATGTCCATGTCCATGTCCATGTGCATGTGCATTGCATTGCCTGAACTTATGATCTTGCATTGCAGGACTGGCACACCCAATGCAGGACAACAGTGGAGCCTCCATCTCCTCTAACTGACTGCATCGTCCACCAAAATGTGGCAAGGCCTCATGTGCCAGGTCTGGCCTTGGCGGCGAAGGAGATGAAGGACAAGAAGCTCAAAGGGGAAAGGGGCATGGGTCGTGCACCAAAGCTGGGATACTGTTCTGATGGTGTCGTTCCCCGGCGTTTCTTCCTGCAGGTGAAGCATGATGATCTTCAGTCGATCGTCTTCCCGCCTGACATCCAGAAGCTGGTGGTGGAGAAGTGGAAGCTGAAGAAGCCCAAGGTGAAGGACGGCAAGGAGCCGAAGCTTTGCATTCCACTCCGCACCACCAAGTGCTGTGAGTACTTCGTCCAGCTCAGGTGGTTCGAAGACCACCTTGTCATCTTCAAAGGATGGGAAGACTTCGCTAAGGAGATCAAGCTGGACACCGGAGATGTCCTCGTCTTTAAGTTCGTCGGTAACGGCTTCAAGGTGAAGCTCTTCAGGTTCATCAGCTCCACTGAGGAGGCCTTCGTCTGTCCAGTTCATGGCAAGTGAGTTCTTAGTTCACTGTGGCTTGCTTGAAGAGCAGTTGTTTTGTATGTTCTTCATGTTTTGATGCCAGGGGAGTGTTCCCCTGGTGTAAGTACTTATCAGGTGCACAGATTGCACCTGTAACCAAACTCTTTAACCCTAGCTGTAGTTAAACTTGTGGGGTGTAAGTATGGAACCCTATTTTGGGTCAGTGGGTGTGTTCCCCTGACGAAATCAATGGTTAGTCAGTGTTAAGTAGATGATTTCTGCCTCCTTTCTTGCTTTGCATTGCCTGGTAACCTCACCAAATTTGAATAGGGTGACTCTATCACTCTTTCTGTGTGTTCTTCACGCTGCCAAACAAGGGGAGATCGGTTTTGCAGAGTCGAAATCGAAAAAACAGTACAACCAAACATTGGGCCAAATGTGGCTTGTTTTCTGATGCAGGCAACCAAACAACTAGCCCAACATGGCCCAAATCCCGTTGTAACCCAGCACTATCCTCCCCAACCTGCCCCGACGCAGGTGAGAAATCCATGCAGGCTACCAAACGCGCCCTATACCGCCGAGTCTGATCTTCATCTCGGCGCAGTGGCGGTGACCGGTGTTTTCAGGCGTGTTTTTTAGTGCACAGCCATCAGAAATCCACTGATCCCGGATATGTGTGGATCTCATTCGTGTCCATCCTCCGCTATCATTTTCTTCCTAGAGAAAAATAAAACAAAATAAGTAGAAAATTGAGCTCCACTACTTGCTGCCGCGACGCTACTCTTCCCCACTCCACCGATCACAACTCAGAGGCAGCACCACTTGCTTTCTTCCTCGCTCCAATTCGCCATTTTTCTGCGACATATCACCTGTCCATCCATCAATCTCACCCCCGGTCCGTCGCCATCGACCGGCGCATCAACGGATAAGCACCCCGATTTGGAAGCTCTAACGGGGAGCATCCCCGGCGATGCTTTGCTCCGGCCGCATGCTAGCCTGCAGCGGTCTAAGCCCCGGGAGGCTCCGGCCGCCGCGCGCCTACGCTGACCGGCTGCGCCCCCCGCTCCCCACTCGCAGGTGGCGGGTCGCCGCCTCCGCCGCTGCGCCCGGCGGTTCCTCTGACCTACCGTCGTCGTCGTCGAATCCCCCGTCGTTTGGCGCCGGGGACGACCAGGCGGCGGCGGCGGCGGCCGCCGCTGCTGCCGCCGCCTCCTCCTCAGGGTACTGATTATTTGATCTACCATGTGAGCAGTTGGTAGCTTGGGGTGCTAGTTGTGCGCAACTCGTGTATCTTAGCGGCTGCCGCCGCCTCCTCCTCAGGGTACTGATTATTTGATCTACCATGTGAGCAGTTGGTAGCTTGGGGTGCTAGTTGTGCGCAACTCGTGTATCTTACCCTCTTATGTCAAGTAGATTTAGGGACTAAGATTTTGAGTAGCTATTGCAATATGCTTGATACAGCTTATGTATCGATCGAGCATGCTGGACTATGGCAAATCTTTAACTTTTGGGGACTACATCTAGGTACAGTCCTATGTTTTGGGCAGCTTATGTTAAGCGTTGCTTCTTCTGGATTACAGGTTTTGTATCATTGAAGGGCCTGAGACAGTCCAAGATTTTGATAAACTAGACTTGCAGGAGATTCTGGATAATATTAGGAGCCGCCGGAACAAGATATTCTTGCATATGGAGGAGGTGTGTTGATTTTTTGCTACTGTTGTCGATATTATTGCTTCCTTGGTTAAATTGTAGTACTAGGTAACATGCTAGCAGTAGTTGTTGTGTAAGCTTGATGTATACCAATTGCTTGTCAGAAAGGTGGAAGTACTGAATAACAGGATATAGTATGGTAACCGATGGAACTAAAGTGGAAATCTTTGAGCTAGAACTTGTGATATTGAACTGTTACTAAGTATGATGTAAAACTTGTGCTGTTACAGTGTTGGTTCTAAGTTGTTCATCTTTTCTTCGAGGCTCTTATGTTGCTGAACGAGATGAGTGCCTCTGTGCCTGTGCAATCAGGGTTTAAATTTCGGTAACATAAAAATTTGGGCCTCACTGAAATAGCTGTATACGGATTTTCGAAAATCTTTTCCGATTATTTCGATCAGGATTCACTGAATTTGACCCAACTTATTATGAATCCAATCCAAAATTTTGAGGTGAAAATATTTCGGTACGCACCAAAATTATGGAAATTTCGTTGAAACTTTGAACCTTGTACTTCACATACAAAAACCTTGGAACATCCACGATCTTTGAAGAATTAGCTTTTGGCTTTACCTTGCGGTATTTTATCCCATTTTCTTGTTTTCTTTATATAGATTCGCAGATTGAGAATACAACAGAGGATTAAAAATGCTGAACTTGGAATCGCAGTTGAAGAGCCTGAAGGTGAACTCCCAGATTTTCCATCATTCATCCCGTTTTTGCCTCCACTGGTGAGTAGGCCTTTGCTAGACCCAATGGCATTACTCTGCAATACTTTCCATGCCATTGCATGATTTATTGAACTCTAATCTCAGAAGCAGTTAGTTAACCTAATTTTACTTTCTGTCAACAGAGTGCAGCTAATCTGAAGGTCTACTATGCTACATGTTTCACTCTCATTGCTGCAATAATGGTCTTTGGTGGATTTCTTGCACCAATTGTAGGTTACACTCTTGATTCTTGAATTGGCAATTGTTCCTATCCTCGTTGATCCCATCAGGAAAATATACGGTGGATGTGTAACAACTTGATATTTACTCCTTGCAGCTAGAACTTAAACTTGGTATAGGTGGTACATCTTATGCGGACTTCATCCACAATGTTCATTTGCCTATGCAATTGAGGTGCCACGACTGTTCCATTATGTTGTTATAATTTATGAAGCGCCGTCTGGCCGTGGAAATTAAGTGGTCATTGAGACATTGCCTGTCCCTTTCTTGATTTATGTATCTGCTGTTGCAGTCAGGTAGATCCTATTGTGGCATCCTTCTCAGGCGGAGCAGTCGGAGTTATCTCTGCCCTAATGGTTGTTGAGATAAACAATGTGAAGCAGCAGGAGCATAAACGTTGCAAATATTGTTTAGGAACTGGTACCCACTCCTGCTCTCAGATAACTCTTTCACATCCATTGAATAGGGGGAGTGCACATTATACTTCATTCTGACAGGGATACTTTAGTGTAAAATGACTTTACACCATCTGAATCCCATTTCAATTCTGAGACGGGTAAACTTCATTGCTTGCTCAGTGTAAAGATCAAACATGGAACAAATATCAGATGAATTTGAAGATAGGGTAGCTGTAATTGCATCGTAGCTTGTTTTGCATTGTTCACAAAAAATTAACTCACCAGGAGTTCATGATGTTGCTTGTAGGGTACCTGGCTTGTGCACGCTGTTCAAGCACAGGAGCTGTTGTGCTTACTGAGCCAGTTTCGACGTTCATCGATGGTGATCAACCTTTATCTGCGCCAAAAACAGAGAGATGCCCAAATTGCTCTGGTGCAGGAAAGGTAAAGCAGTCCTTTGCATGCTGAACTGAACAGTCCACCCTGTTTCTGAATCAACATAAATACATATCCTAATTAATTTTGGCTCTTATGAGTACTACTTCCAGTCCTTAAAACAACGCAAGTTAAACCAATCTTATAGACAAAAATATAAACATCTACAATATGCATTTACGGGATCTATTGATATTGTATTCTAGATGTTCATATTTTTGTCTATATGATTGGTCAAACTTACTAAACGTTGATACGCCTTGTTTTGAGGATCGGAGGGATTAGGTTACATGCGACCCTATACGAGTATTTGGATTTCTGGGACTTGAGCGAAAACATGACTTGTAACAATATGCTTGCAGGTGATGTGCCCAACATGCCTCTGTACGGGAATGGCAATGGCGAGTGAGCATGATCCTCGAATTGATCCCTTTGATTAAAGGCATATCTTAGTTCAGGAATTCCTGTATTAATATGTAAGGCATTTGTAGATAATAGATGGACAGGCACAACAGGGATTGAAAGCTTGTAATTATAAACAGGGCACCATTTGGTATACTAGCGAATCTGAGTAGACTTCAACCGCTTGAACTGAACATTGCAGGAGTATATGTTTACTAAAGCAAATAAATGTGTAGGAGTATGTGTTTGTAACAAACTCTTCAATCTCATCAATTAATGTCATCGCACCTTTGCTAATGTATGTTGGAAAAAGAAACCATGACACCTAAAACATGCTCTGTTGTTTTTAATATATTTGTGCAATTTCATTGTGAAATGTAGTATGAATCTGCAGATTGCAGAGAAACATGACTATTTGTGTGATGTATACTAAAAAATGGTTACACATACAAATGTTGCTTTAGACATTATTTTCTCGCGCTGACATAATGGATAAATTTTCACCAAATTGTTACCATTTTTGTGTCATGACATTTTTGGTAAATGTGCAACATAGGTTTTATTTTTAACATTGTTTGAAGTGTATCCTTTTGAGGGGTATTGGGCTTATATAGCAGTTGTGCCATAGAAATTTGTTTTGATAAATATGTTTTGGCATGGCCATAGCTTCGTCGATCGTAGTCAAACTCCCCACGGCCTCCATGGCGACCACTGGGGTGGCGCATCTGGAGAATGGTCGCGCCGCTTCGGCGAACTGACCAACCGACCCACCTTCCCTCTCAATTTCACTCTTGATAGCTCGCTCCTGGTGTCCAGCGGCATTCGCTACGCTCCCAATGGTCTCGAGAAAGTATCTAACGGAAACACGATTTTAATGGAAACTGAAAGATGTGTCGTTAGATCGCAAATGAGTGGTCTAGGTCAATCCTCTAGCGGTTCCATGCATTTTGCGAAGAAATGACCGCTCCCTCGCTATCCATTTTGCCAAAAACTCCTTGTCTTATGTCAAAACGAAACTCTGAAAAGATACACTACTGCAATTAATAAAAAAAACTACTAGTATATTCTTTCGGTCTGAAGTAGTGAAGCCTTACCGTTGAGGTTCAGGTACAGATCAATTTGATGTTATTTTGCAAACAATGGTACAAAGATGTACCAAGCTGTTGCGTGATAAAAGATGTATCAGTATTATTTTCCAAATATTCCCTTCTTTCTTTCTTTCTTTCTTTCTTTCTTTCTTTCTCTCTCCTCTCCACGCCGGTTTGATAGTCGGCCTCGTTGCCCTAACCTCTCTCCCATTATGTGCCAGTGGTCTGGCCTACCTATGTGAATGTGAATAGTATATGTAGGGTTGGCTCTAGTTTTGGCGATATGTCGGAATCTTGCAGCCGTCTCGTTAGCTTTCGGGCCACGGCGAGGGGAGACTCGCAACTTCCTCGGCTCGATCTCCATGACAGTGGAAGAAAAGGAGGAGTCGATATGGTAGTTACTTGGCGAATAAGCTCGTTCATGCCTTGGACGCCTCCGAGCTTGCCCTTTCCGGTCACCACGGTGGTGAAGACGGGTGGGTGCGTCAGAATCTGCTAGCTCTTGGGAAGTTGAGGAATCTGCGTTTTGTTGTGGCGAAGCTCAGCAGCGGAGCTCTGGTCTGGTCGCCGCTTGGCTACACTACTCTTGAGCACGAGCTGTGTTGAAGACTTCTTCCTCCGGGTCTGAGTGCCATTGCGGAGTATCTTCATCAGCCTCGTCTCGGCGATCAAGCGCGTGTATCGCCCCAAGTGGCCACGTCCCCGATGGTGACATGGACGGTTGTGCCTAGAGGCTGTTCTTCTCGGCAGAGTTCATGGACTCGATCAGGTTGTTGGTTATTCTTCTTCAGCGGACTTCATGGTCTCGATCGCTTATAGGGTGGTGTGTGTAAAATTAGTTGCAATGGTCTTTTTTGTATATATACCCTCGTCGCGTGCTAGCTAGATGCAGATTACAGGTCCTTCGACACCTTCCCCTGTGAAAAAGGTTAATTTCCAAATATTGGTACATCTACTTGGTACAAGATGTAACATGTTGTTTCTTGATAAAATATGTGTTAGGTTATTTTAAATATTGGCACATGATGTATCAGGTTGTTGCTTGATAAAAAATGATCACTCAAAGAATGGTACTAGCTGGAAAAATATATATGGTCATTATACAATAATATGAATGATTTGATACAAATGGCATATAAGAAAGAGTGGGTATCACATCTCCCTCTCTACTAATATATCTATACTTTTTATAAAGCAAAACCCCACTAAGTGGTCATTTAAGTTGTCTATCTTGACATGCAAGCTATCCACATCACCTACTATTTTAGCCAATCAATTATCCATGTCATCCCACTAATATTTATTAATGATTGTATATAATTAGATGCAACATATCCATATCAACAATTGTTTTAAGGCATGCAATTGTCAATGTCACCAATTTTTTTTGAACACATCATATCTCTTTATTCCTTCATAATCTAAATTACATCATCAAACAAAAGAGATACTATGTTTGGGGTGGATTGTTATCAAATACACAATCATTTCACGTCAATTAAATTTAGCCTCTCAAATAGAATTGAATCTCTCATACTTTTGTCTACAACTTCTTTTTCTAAAACGGGATTTCGTTGTAAACTTCATATTTCACGTGTCTTATAACTTTATTTAATTTAAACCTTAAAGTTTCTAACTAGATTCCCGCCGCCACACGCATGGGTATGTTATAGCCACACAATTGTCACCATCCTATGCTCATTTGTTCAATGATGTATCATCATAAGTAGCACATGTAATTATAACCATTCATTCACTAAATTTAACATCCAAGATTTGTCCAATGGTGACGGTGAGGTCAATTTTCCACGCCCAACGTCCTTTATGTTAAAAAGAATTAAAAAATCCCACATCCTTAGAAACTCCTCCGAGGGTGGACTCGTCGGGCCTCATGGCGACCCTGGCGAGCTCGGCGCAGATGGCGCCTCCTCCTCCTTCGGCGGCGCCTCCACCAGCCGTGCCGCCTCCTCCTCCATCTACGTGCTGCTCGACGACGAGGGCGGCGATTGAGGACGACGACGTCGACTGGGACGACCTCGAGTAGGCTAGGGTTAAGGCTAGGAGCCACGACTCAAATTCCGTTCAAATCTTTCGTAATATATAATGAAATTTGAACCTTTTCCTGTTTTGTTTGGGGGGGGGGGGGGGGGGGGGGCGCCGTGGGCTGCACCCCAAAGAGGGCCCAATTGGGGGGTGCCGGGAAGAAATTTAGCTACTCACGGTGGAGATTTTTAGCGAGTTTTTATATTTTTGGTCGTTGGAAGGCTATTTTTGTCCGAAAATCGTCAGAATTTTACTACAGTATAAAAGGGCATACTGTCCAAAACAGGCACATATGATGAAATAGACACATAAAGGCTCGGGCGGGCCGACCAGGACGCCCATGGAGGCGAGGCACACGGGCCGTCACGGCACAACACATTTATAAGCGTCCTTAAGACTAGCCATAGTGGGAGTATCATATGTAGTATCATGCATGTCATGTTGACAAAAAACTGACGTGTCACTGCAATTAATGATGAGAGAGATAATAGTAGTATCATAGGTAGATACCAGGTAAGATGAGTTTACAAACTAATAAATGCAATATTATATGATATCATATACTCATATTAGTAGTAACATAGTCTTGTATCATATGCATATGCGATACTAGTCTATTACTCCACTATGGCTAGTCTAATGGGCCATGCCGAGCGAGGCACGTTTAGATATGTGACGGCCCGTGCCGGTCCGGCCCGTTTGGCCACCTGTAGATGCGACCGACTGTGTGGATCGGAAAAAAAGGTCGCACGCCCAAACTCGCTAATTTTTTTTAATTAAATTCGAAAAATATTACGCAAAATCACGGAATTTCAAAAATAATACGGCTTCGGCTAGATTTGGGCCGACGGGACCTCGTCGGCCAGAGTTGGGCCGAAATGCACTCGTCGGCTTAACTCCAGCCGACTGCTTTGCAGGCCTGCGCCCGACAGGCCTGTCGGCGTGACGTGGCCTCCCGTCGGCCCAAGCCTGGCCGACCGGCCCTTATCGGCCAAAGCCTGGCCGACAGGGTGCTGAATAAGGCTCGGCCGTGCCTTTTTCTTCCTCCCATTCTTCTTCTTCTTCCTTTCTTTCTCACAGCAGTTCCCTACTGCCCGATCTGTCAATCCAACCAACAATTCTTCCTGCATGTAGTGTTAGAGAGTTTAGACAGCTGAGATATACATTGGGTTAGGATTTTGTGCAATTTCGTGTTGTTTGGTTAGAGCAATGGTGTAGTTTAGGTGGAGGTGGTGGTGGTGGAGGAGGAGGTGGTGGTGGTGGTGGTGGTGGAGTGTGGTCGTGGTGGTGCAGCGTGGTGGTGGTGCAGCGGCGGTGGTGATGGTGGTTGTCCATTGAATCGGCACGCTTCAAGGGTATGCATTTTTTTGACTAATTAGGATTTACTGTTAATTATGTATGCATTAGTGTTAATGTGGTAGTGTGATATTGATATTGCTAGGTATTTATTGCGCTACTAATATTAAGTACATACTTGTTGCCGATTATAACAGTAAATTGGTGTCACATTAGTGCGCATCCTTCAATTAGTGTGGATCAATGTATTTAAATTAGAGTATGTTTTTATCTGTTATAAGTGTGGATCAGTGTTTTAAATTTAGAGTTTGATTTAATCTGTAAGTAGTCTGTAATTTAGACTTTTAATTTAGCTGCGCGAAGATATGGAACAAGTATATTTGATCAGTCCGGATGTGGATGAGAACCATCGCGCAAAGATATTACAGGAGCGTACCCTCGAGCCTCTAATAACTCAAGGACCGAGGGAATATTGGCAGATACACCCTGCTTGGGAGGAGATGTACATGCCTAATTGATTTTTACGTGTCATATATTATCTGCATTAATGTTCTTGTTCGCTACATATATATGATTACGAATTTATATTTGTTTGCAGGTTGAAGTGGACTGGGCTTTTACCTTTCGCGCGTCTAGTAGAGGCCACTGCGGACTCTTCAAGTATGGTGATAGACAACTGTCTTCTCACATGCTTAGTGGACAGATGGAGGCCTGAGACCCACACGTTTCACTTTCGATGGGGTGAGATGGCTCCTACTCTCGAGGATGTATCTTTCTTGCTTGGGCTGCCGTTGGCGGGTCAGCCCATAGGGCCGTTGCAGGCCCCAGAAAATTGGGAGCAGGAGATGTCACTTCGCTTTCAGGGTATAAACCCTAAATTTACATGACCTCAACCCGGATACGCATTACGTATGTCGAGCATCCTGAGCTTACACCGGCTCCTACTACGTGGGATATGTATCCGACCCAGTCTACTGCAGGCTCCAGACAGTACGCGGTAAGAGATTAGTTAATTCTTACAAATTTTGCAAAATTATGTACAACTTACTGATAACGATGCAAATTACAGGCTGAATTGACGTACCAGCTACAGACGGAGGTGTCCGATTACAGACGTTCCCTATCGTCTGGCCCTCTATTAGACCGGCCGCACCATCAGTCCTGGGTGCAGCGCATCGAGCAGAGGCTGCGAGGTATCTACCAGGCTATCACGTGCACACGTGCGTCTGACGTCGATCACCGCCAAGCAGCACAACGCCCACCACGTCATCCCCCGCAACGGCCACAGCCACAGCCGCAGGTGACGCCTCAGGATCGACATCAACCACGACCTCGTATGACGTCGCCCAAAGCACCCTCTCCTGACCAGGCTGGAGGCTCGCATTGGCAGCAGGACTTTAGTCCCACGACAGGCTATCAGCTTCGACCACCTCCGCAGCCACATGGTAAGTACCTTGTAAATTTGTATTCACCACGCTAAATGCTACGTACTTCTTTCTTAATGTTGTATTGCATCCAAGAAATCGTCCGTCTATGTCCGCTCAGCAGTCGTCTGGATCCGCATGGGAGAGTGAGCACGACAGTGGGAGCATACCTGAAGTATGCGCAGAACTGGACAATTGGATGGGTATGTACAATACTCCTCCACCCTACCCCACACAGGAGACGCAGGATGACGATGAAGCTGGATCACTGATTCCGGGACGTCCAGTTGTGCCACCTACCAGGCTGGGTTGGTCTTCGCCAGATCCAAACCTTGTCAGACCTCCGCGCATGACCAGACGTCGTTCCTGACACTTCCGGTATATGTGGTCGACGCCCATCCAGCCCCCTACTCGTGACCCTCGTATTTCGATTTGTATGTCAGACATATTTGTATTTCGATTTGTATATGTCTCATACGTAGACATATTTGTATTTCGATTTGTATGAGACATATTATCTATGTACCAGACATATTATTATCCATGTAAAAGACATATTATTATCTACGTACGAGACATATCTTTCCACATTGCATCGATAAATTAATCCAACATACAACTACAACTCTACGTTACAACTTCAATACTTCTACATACTGGATCTTAAAGATACTTGTAAATAATGCATAGAACTCGACGATAACTAATTCTAATCAACGACTTCACTTCCCTCTGCCACGTGTTCGTGATGGAGGCATGAAGTCATCATCACTATTTTCATCGGCGACAGCCTTCGATGCGCCAACACTCTTGAACTTACGTCTGCGGTTGCTTCGTTTAGAAGGCATGAAATCATCATCACTGTCAGCTTTGGCCTTTGCTATAGCCTTCTTCACGTCATCAGCGTACAATGCATTCTGTGGACGGCCTTCAGGACAAGCGCCAAAAAGAGCTTCCATCCAACCAAAATGAGGGATCTCTTTGTTCAGAAACTGTGCGTCCGCGGGCCAGCGCTGCACAAGAACAATAGCAGAGGAAAATATTTCAGACAAATAACACTATATTCTAACAAATAAAACTTTCGTACTCAGTTAGCTCCACGTGAAATGCATAGGACTCTCTCGAAAAATGGATTATCTGTGACTTAGGAGTCATAGGCATGTCCCGTAGACCCGCCTCGATATCTTTTAGCTCAAACACTCTCTGCCACTTCCACCGCCACCCATCAATTTCATCTAAAATTTCATCAGGGGTCATATGCGGGATTTTGTATTTTTTGGCTAGAGTTTCTCCCAGCTCACGAAGGTTGCCCGTCTCACTAACTAGCTCCCTATAACAGCTCTTCGGCCTACCCTCCCTAATACTACCATCAGTCCATCTTACGGCTTCATACAGAACACACCATGACCTATGTTCCAAACTAGGACCCGAACTACCAGACATCCTTCCTATGCGACTAAGAAAATCACCACACACCACACGCCTCAATCACAACTTCTGCTGGGGTATATATAAGCTCACCCGGGAGAAAAATGGCGGGAGGAAAAGGGCGGGAGAAGAAGGGCGGGAGAAAAATGGCGGGAGGAAAAGGGCGGGAGAAAAATGGCGGGAGAAGATGGCGGGAGAATAAGGGCGGGAAGAAATATGCGGGAACACAATGGCGGGAAGAAATGCGCGGGAACACAATGACGCGAGACAAATTGCGAATAAACAAATGTGGCATGCACCAATCGGCCCAGTCTAGGCCGACTGGAGCCTGTCGGCCCAGTACTGGCCGATTTCATCTGGTCGGCCCAGTACTGGCCGATAGGATCTCTGTCAGGCTGCTGACAGTCGCATGCGTCGGCCGACAGGCATATCAGCCCAGCCCAGGCCGACGGCCTCTAATCGGCCCAGTACAGGCCGAAGCCGTATTATTTTTGAAATTCCGTGATTTTGCGTAATATTTTTCGAATTTAATTAAAAAAATGTATTATTAAAAAAAATTTAGCCCCAAACTCGCCTGCAGTTTCTTCGCGCGAAGCCGCCGCTCCCTACCCAGCGACCGGCACAAGCGAAGCCGCCGTCCGCACCGGCCGTAGCAGATATACGGCGCCGCCGCCGCCATTACCCTGTTCGCACCGGCCGTAGCAGCTAGCCGCCGCCGTCGCCTTTCCCCTGTCCGCCGTCATCGCAATCCACGAGCAGACCCGACGACCTCCACCCCCGCGCGTACGCCACTGGCTGGAGGCCGCCGCCGCCACCTCAGCAGCTCGACGGCACGCACGATTCAGGTAATTTTTCCCAACCTTCTTCTTTTTCCTTTGGACACAAAACGATGTCATGTTCCAACTGCCGAACTCAAGTACAGTGAAATTGCTTATATGGTATAATTCCCTTTGGTTTCTTATACGAGCGACAGAAATCCCGACGGATTTTCGACTATGAACCTCTTTGCTTGTCTTCGCAGCGGGAGTGCTGACCGATGTGTTGACAACATGCATAGAAATACTGCAGAAATGATAGTCAAATTTGTTTACCTAGATATCTGAATTTTACGAATGATTCCTTGGCTAGGGTTAAGGCTAGGAGCCACGACTCAAATTCCGTTCAAATCTTTCGTAATATATAATGAAATTTGAACCTTTTCTTGCAGTTTGCAATTTTTTAAAATTTTGTTGTGTGGGGGGGGGGGGGGGGGGGGCGCCGTGGGCTGCACCCCAAAGAGGGCCCAATTGGGGGGTGCCGGGAAGAAATTTAGCTACTCACGGTGGAGATTTTTAGCGAGTTTTTATATTTTTGATCGTTGGAAGGCTATTTTTGTCCGAAAATCGTCAGAATTTTACTACAGTATAAAAGGGCATACTGTCCAAAACAGGCACAAATGATGAAATAGACACATAAGGCTCGGGCGGGCCGACCGGGATGGCCTCGGAGGCGAGGCACACGGGCCGTCACGGCACAACACATTTATAAGCGTGCTTAAGACTAGCCATAGTGGGAGTATCATATGTAGTATCATGCATGCCATGTTGACAAAAAACTGACGTGTCACTGCAATTAATGATGAGAGGGATAATAGTAGTATCATAGGTAGATACCAGGTAAGATGAGTTTACAAACTAATAAATGCAATATTATATGTTATCATATACTCATATTAGTAGTAACATATGCTTGTATCATATGCATATGCATGATACTAGTCTATTACTCCATGGCTAGTCTAATGGCCATGCCGAGCGAGGCACGTATAGATATGTGACGGCCCGTGCCGGTCCGGCCCGTTTGGCCACCTGTAGACGCGACCGACTGTGTGGATCGGAAAAAAAAAGGTCGCACGCCCAAACTCGCCTGCAGTTTCTTCGAGCGAAGCCGCCGCTCCCTACCCAGCGACCGGCACAAGCGAAGCCGCCGTCCGCCGCTGTTTCCCCGTCCGCACCGGCCGTAGCAGCTATACGGCGCCGCCGCCGCCATTACCCTGTTCGCACCGGCCGTAGCAGCTAGCCGCCGCCGTCGCCTTTCCCCTGTCCGCCGCCATCGCAATCCACGAGCAGACCCGACGACCTCCACCCCCGCGCGTACGCCACTGGCTGGAGGCCGCCGCCGCCACCTCAGCAGCTCGACGGCACGCACGATTCAGGTAATTTTTCCCAACCTTCTTCTTTTCCCTTTGGACACAAAACGATGTCATGTTCCAACTGCTGAACTCAAGTACAGTGAAATTGCCTATATGGTATAATTCCCTTTGGTTTCTTATACGAGCGACAGAAATCCCGACGGATTTTCGACTATGAACCTCTTTGCTTGTCTTCGCAGCGGGAGTGCTGACCGATGTGTTGACAACATGCATAGAAATACGGCAGAAATGATAGTCAAATTTGTTTACCTAGATATCTGAATTTTACGAATGATTCCTTGGCTCTCCCATTGTTTACCTGAACCAGCACAGAACACAAAACAACACAACCCCTTCAGTTTCACGGCTCACGCAAGGAGGTTTAGTCCCAATCTTCTACTTTTCCAAATCTGAACCAGTAGGTTTTCCTATATTTCCAGTTGGTTTTGTCATCGACCCAGTTAGTCTGCCTCGGACGCCAGTCACCACCGATGGATGCGCTCATGGCGAATTACGCATCGGGCTCCGACGACAACGACGAGCCGTCGCCCGTCGCAGGCGCCTCTCCGGACCCGGAGCCTCAGGAAGCCTCCGTGATGCTCCCTCCCCCTCCCCTCGACCTCCTCCAGCCCCCGAACTTCGTAGGCATGATTCTTGCCCTTCTCCCCGAATCTATTCTGGTTGTTTGGGGATCTGGTGATTTGCTCACGGTTCTGCTGCAGATTACTCGGCATTGGCGCAGGGGAGTCGCATCCGGAGCTTCCCCCATGTGGAAGGCAACTACGCTCTGCATGTCTACATCCCCGGTCTGTTTCTTTTGGCCACTAACTTATATTTTTCTGCAAACAATCAATAAATTCAGTTGTAAAGTGAAAGAGGGACAATGTTTGCTAGTCTGTTATTGGTACATGCATTCATAGATGCAACATGTAACATTGGATTCGAGATGATGCTACTGCTACGACCATGCTCTAAATTCATCATTTTTTTAGTTCTTATACTATTATATGAAGCAATCGCCTAATACAAGCTTAGATTCATTTTGCATAGTTAGGCTTGGTAATTTTTGTACTTATATTTAGCTATCTCATATGCAGTTGTCATTCCTTTCGACGCAAGGAAGCAGCTGACTCTCGTTATGAGAAGAGCTGCATCACTTGTACCAGATCTCTATGCTGTAGATGCAGATTACGCACTTTCGGAATTGTGCAAAGATGAGCAGAAACTTGAGAAAGTGCTTCTGGGAAGGGAGTTCCATGTAAGCTTAGGAAGAACTGTTGGCATTCAGGTGCATCAAATTGACTCCCTCGTCGCAATGCTTCGTCAGAAGTTTCAGTCACAACAGCGGTTAGCCTTCTCTCAGAAGTTCATTGCCGAGCTGATAATATTTTTGCCTCCTCTGGTGTGTCAAATCATGTGACTTCTGTACGTGACTGTGGGTGGCCAGTTATATATGTACTTACTTGTATCGTGATCTGCACTTATGTAGATGCTTTAAATTTCTGTTTAAAGCAGGTATTGGATGGACTTCAACAAATGGGAGCATTTTGTCAATGACGACTCTACGCGATCATTTCTTTCGCTAGAGGTTACGAGTACTGGGTTACCAGAGGTACTTGGTAGTGTTTGTCTTCACTGCTTAGTTTCTATACACATCATAAAACTGTCTACGCGCATTTGTTTTATTTTGGTTATAGCTAACAGCTGCTGCCTTGTGACCATGAGGTCACGGGTTCAAGTCCTGGAAACAGCCTCTTGCAGAAATGCAGGGAAAGGCTGCGTACTAAAGACCCAAAGTGGTCGGACCCTTCCCCGGACCCTGCGCAAGCGGGAGCTACTGCACCGGGGCTGCCCTTTTTACTCGTCTCGGCTTTTGTATCAACGTTGTATGATAAGAACCTCAAGCTATATCAAATTAATCTTTTTTTTACCGGGAAGAGCTATAGTACATTGATCTGATGGCTACATACTCTTTTTATTGGCTACATACTTAATAAAGTGTGGGTGTACTTTGTTGGTTACTTCATTTTATTTTCTTGCAGATAAGTAAACAGATACATATGGTTGATGAAGTATATAGATTGCACGGTCTTCCTGAGTTCTACAAGGTACTATATCGTTAAGTTAAGTTTTAGTTTTTGGATGATTACCAGATGGACACATCTAGCTTACATTTTGATGCCACAACATGTCATGGATAACATAACGGCAACTTGGAATTGATAAATCTAACACTGCTTGAAAACAGAATGGCGGGTTTCAGTTGGCAAATCAATGGATGTGTTTCGATTTTCATGTGTGGAAATACAGTAGTTATTTTGGAACATTGTTTACATAAGAAAGTAATCAGTAACTGCTATCATATAATTATGATTATGATTAGGAGCACACAAAAAATTCGTCACCAAATTCGGAAAAGAAGTCTTAACCGGTATTTGGTCTTTGCAGAATCCTCGGCCACACATATCATTGGTCTGGGCATTGGGTGATGTTAGCTCCAAACTGAAGCAGGCAAATAGAGAGATTGAAAAATTCCAAAACAGCATCAGCTCATCCAAAAACTGCAATCTGAGATGCAATTTCAGTCGTGTAGTGTGTAAAGTAGGCAAGAAGGTGTACGATATCTGCAAGATCACAGACTGAATCAGCGTTCTCGTACACTTAACTTACAGAATTACTCTACTTTTGTAGAGTCAATCCATTTGGTTGTAAGAAGGAACTTTTTTTTTGCTAATGGGTTGTAAGAAGGAACTAAAATGAGGTAATTGCATTGGAGGTGCGCTTAACTGCATGTGGATTTGCTTTAGTCTAGAAAGTTAACTGATAAATTTGGTCCAAATCGCGTTATTAGAGGGCTAATGAGTAATGACCCTCTAGAAGTTTTAATAGAAAGCCGCTTGTACTGTGTTGAAAACACTCAAATATGTCTTCAAAATCTTGTCGTGCAAGTTTTTTGCCTTCACCCGGGCCTGCCCTGTACTTCCGTCCTTCTAGTCCTCTACTCACTTGACCTGGCCACATGGGCGCGAGCCAAGGCCAGCGACGACCTGAGCACATCGATGCTGAAGAGGTGCGGCGACCAACAACCCTTCATCGCCGGACCTCAAGAAGAACGAAAAAATTCGGCGGGGGAGCAACAAGGCGCAACACTTGTCCAATACACAACCAAGCCTCCAATATGGAAGCTGATCGATGTTGGTACCTTTCCAAACTCTTCCCTCACGATCAAAACTCTGCAACTCGTAGCACTGTTTTTTATAACAAAAGAAGGTCCCGAACATCGGAACAAGTTTTACACCATAGCTCACACCAAATACTCACGCTCTGAAGACTAGAGCCTAAACATGCAGTGCCTAGAAGCACACATACAAGAGAAGCTTTTGAAAATTTCTAATTACGATGACCAAGAGTGACAGATGGGCCTGAGCC
Organism: Poa pratensis; assembly: GCA_947311845.1. Taxonomy (NCBI): domain Eukaryota; kingdom Viridiplantae; phylum Streptophyta; class Magnoliopsida; order Poales; family Poaceae; genus Poa; species Poa pratensis. The sequence continues at coordinate 32,849,050 of CAMZMU010000081.1, forward strand.
GTATTCCATCACTGTAAATTTCTAATTACGATGACCAAGGTGGGTCTTGACGACAAGTGCAATGACCATGGATACATTTTGCTCAAAAGAAAATAAACTTGGTGACATCCCTGCAAGCTGCATTATGATCATTTTTCACGAAAATGCAAAAAATATCGCGTTTTGATGCATTGATAGAAATAAGGTTTATGTGCAAGAGAAGGCCTCCTCACACCATACAACTCAATTCAACGACCTAAACTAGGAGAGCATGTGTCCGAAGCCATGCCCCCCCTGCGCTCACCCAAGAATAGTCTCGATCTTGTTGGTTTCCATTAAAACGCCAACCGAGGCTACATGTTGTTGAAGACAATCGCATTTACTTCCAAATCTACCATGTCAAAGCTCGGGGCGCGTATTCGCTGACTTTGCCAGGCTCAACGTCACCTGACTTTGAGTCACTGGCAAGTGGGCCCACTGTATGTGGGGTCCACATGTCAGCCACAACGTCACCAAATCCACAACGTCAGCGAATCCCAGCCGAAAGCTCGTGGGCGTGGCACAAAGGAAACGCCAACCGAGGCCACACATTGTCGAAGACGATCATATTTACTTGCTTCCAAATCCACCATGTCGAAGCTCGTGGCACAAGCTGCGGATCGTACACAACAAATCATCGTAAGCTCTAAATAGCTGTCATGCACCACGGCAGTGTTCTCTAATCCGGAAAGCAGTTGGAACCATTTCCCACCAACTGCCGCTACGACGACAGCTCGGATTCAAAATTTGACGCGAAAACACAAACACACTTCACACAAAACTCCCACGAACTAAATATATCTACGAGAAGGCGCCGATCAACCTCAAGGAAGGAGCTCGCACCGCATAACCCAGAAGCGAGGGCCTTCCGCGCAACGAAGCCTAAAAACGAGCTTAACCATGGTTAGTTAGCTTCACCTTTTCCCCACGACACAGACCAAACCAGGGTTCCGCGGACAAGCGCACAGCTATCATCCTCTACCTCGTGCTTCCCCCCTCCATTCCTCTCGTCGATTCCTCCCAAAAATTCTCCAGATCGAAGCACGATTCCTCTGCCCGGGCGAGCACGAGCTCCGCGCCGGACTGGCCCTGGCCATGGTGTGATTGGGGCTCCCGACCACGCTGGCGATGGAGGCGCAGTGGCTCGCCGAGTACCCGCACCAGGGCGCCGACAAGCGGCCGCGCAAGCGCCCCCGGCTCGCCTGGGATGCCACGCCGCAGCTCTTCCCGCCTCCCAAGGTATCGTGCTAGCTACTTGCCGCCTCGATCCGCTTCTAGCGTGTAATTAGGTGTTAGCTTTGGGCTAGATCTACTCCTGGTTTCGCTAGATTTGGGTGCGACCGCTCGATTCAGGTGTGGGGCTCGCGGTATCGTGTATCTGCGCTGTGGTTACTGCGGATCATCTGTGAGATTTTGTGAATTAGTGGAGTTAGCTGAGAACAAGTTGCTGGTGCAAAGAATAATTTTATTAGATATAACAAAGGGGGATTGCGCGACCTCTATGCGCCCGTGTTGCTCAATTTATGGGACTGACAAATAAAACTTCATCATAATTACAATCACATAACCGTCGGTTGATGAAGGATCTTATTTTTTGGAAGAACTCGTAAGCGTTACTCGACGAACTGTCCTACTGGACAAGTGGATAGTGAATTTAAAGGATACCATGTGGTGTCTGACCTTTGCTGCAGAACACGGCGTGGGCATTTGGCTGTTTCTGTTCAGTCGAAGTTTTGTAGGCTCGTTATCAAACTAGTTGCCGTTACTAAGAAAATCACTGGTGGATTTTGTAGGCAATTCCGATGCTATATTGTGGGCAGGAACTAATCAACGGTAATTTCGCAACTGCTTTCCTGCCGCCACCACCAATTTATTATGCTGGACCACCGCGAAATCTTTCGCCCCCTTGGAGACCGGATGACAAGGATGGACATTATGTTTTCACACTTGGCGAGAACCTTACTCCAAGATGTATGTTTCCTCAACTCAATCTTTTATTTATTTGCTTGCACCGGTTACTTTTTCTTAGACACATTTTACGTTCCTTTAGCTGCTTTAGGTGATGTTTCTGTTGGTGAAGTGCCTGTAGCATTGAATGTTACAATACTGGACATGGGGTCTGCATCTTCGTTATTCTGGCTTTGCATAATTGTTTCGTGGTTCAAATTAGCCACCCATTCATCCCATTAAACCATACCAAAATGTTACTCTGAATTTTGTCCTTGGCTCCTAACAAGTTTTCCATGTGTCACGGTCATGTCTTGTAGATTGTGCCAACTGCTCAATACATTTGTCCCTTCTAGCTTTACTTAGTGCTTCCATTTTGTTTCACTGCCTCCGCAAGAGACAGTATGAGTTAATTACAAGCTCTCACATTTTTTTCATGTATGTTCTGTGCAGATAGGATACTCAGCAAGATGGGCGAAGGTTGGTTTGCTTCACCTAGTGACCTAATATGCATAATTTTATTTTTCTCCTCTATATATTCAGAATAATTAGTTCTAAAGTGAATACTACAGCGTATCAAGACATTATCTCTCACACTCGTAAACTTGAGACGTTATTTACCCATTATCTTCCTTTTCTGTTCGGGTTACAGGGACGTTTGGGCAAGTTTTGGAATGCTGGGACTTGGAAAACCAAGAAGCAGTAGCTATCAAGATTATCCGTTCCCTTCAGAAATACCGAGAGGCTGCTATGATCGAAATTGATGTGCTTCAGAGACTTGGGAAGCATGATTTTACTGGTAGTCGGTAAGTAATATACCTTCCTTGATTTACTTCTTAACTCCATTGTGAGTTGATGGATTTGCATGAATGGTTTTATGCCTGCAGTTGTGTGCAAATACGGAATTGGTTTGACTATCGTAATCATATATGTATAGTAAGTACATATGCATCAAGATGGTTATACCTCTCTTTTCTTTTCTTTTTTAATGATCTAGAGTTTAATCATGAATTAATTACCTTTTCAGGTTTTTGAGAAGCTTGGCCCAAGCTTATATGACTTTCTTCGAAAGAATAGCTACCGTTCATTTCCAATTGATCTTGTTCGGGAGTTTGCCAGACAAATATTAGAGTCTGTTACATGTGAGCATTCCGTTTACTTCTGCAGTTTGTTGTGTTAGACAAATTACTGTTCTGTTGTAACCTGGCCTTAGTGTGCTAAGGTTCTTTCTTTAGCTGTATATATGCCAGTTCTAATGAACCTATTCATTTTTTTCTTTTGCACATATACATAATAATTCAATTTTTATTACCTATGCAGTTATGCATGACCTGCGACTTATTCACACGGATCTTAAACCAGAGAACATTCTCCTTGTTTCACCTGATACTATCAGGGTTCATGATTATAAGGTGGTACTGAACTTCTGAATTGGAATCCGTCCTAAATTTGAGATTTCCCGATTGCATACTTCTGTTTATCGTTTCTTCCGTGAAGAGGATTTGTTGATTACTGAATCCTCTTTACTGCATGAATGGATTTTTTTCTTTTCTAAAGTCCGTTTCTTTTTCCACATGAAGATTCCTATACGCCCAGCCAAGGATGGTTCTGTGTTCAAGAATCTTCCAAAATCTAGTGCTATCAAACTTATTGATTTTGGAAGCACAACATTTGATCATCAAGATCACAATTACGTCGTGTCAACAAGGCATTACCGTGCCCCAGAAGTTATCCTTGGTATACACAACATTTTTTTCTTCCAGTATCCCTAAAAAGACAATGCCCTTTGCCCTAGCGCACTCTGTTTTAAGACCGTATTGCTTTTGTTATCTGCTATTCTTCTCTGTAGGTCTTGGGTGGAATTATTCATGCGATCTTTGGAGTGTCGGCTGCATTTTAGTTGAGCTCTGCTCGGTTAGTTCTCTATAGTTGCCATTCTGTACCCGACTTTCTTAACTTTTACCCATATCCAGTGCCGCTTATTACAAATCTGAGGTACTTCTTTTGATATGCTACCTTGTTCTTTTTGTTCTGCATGGAAATACTAGGGGGAAGCTCTGTTTCAAACACATGAAAATTTGGAGCATCTAGCTATGATGGAGAGGGTTCTAGGCCCCCTTCCAAAACACATGATGGCCAGAGCTGAGTATGTGACCTTATTATTTTTTAATTAGCTGTTAAGATATTCCTAGATACTGTATATCCTGGCGATGCTGCTTCCTAGTTTCATGTGAAGCTTGGATGGATTAAATGGTTACTAACATGCATTAATTAATACTGTTTTGCAGTAGACGAGCTGAGAAGTACTTCAGGCGTGGATTAAGGCTTGACTGGCCAGAGGGGGCAGCCTCGCGAGAAAGCATGAAGGCAGTATGGAAATTGCCTCGTCTCCAGGTAATTTACCGTTTTACATAGTCACTAGTCTTTTCTTCATAGAAAAATATCTTTGCTTAAGACATACTCCCTCCGTTCCACAATGTAAGCCTTTTTAGCAAGCTAGTTTAGTAACTAGCTGATACTAAGTTAGTAGCAGATAGCTGATACTTCTCTTGAACAATTCTAATTATAGTCATGTAATTCATGCAGAATCTGGTAATGCAACATGTCGACCATTCTGCTGGAGATCTAATAGATCTCCTTCAGGGGCTTCTTCGGTATGATCCTGATGAGCGCCTTAAGGCACGCCAGGCTCTTCAACACCCTTTCTTTACCAGAAGCCACAGAAGATGTGGTTACTGAGACTATACTGAGATTGAAATGCTCAATTCTGTATTTGTTCATTTCGATGTGTAAGAGCTACCAAAAAAATGGAAATGTTCTGCAGAAAATGAAATATGCTAACTCGCATTCTGTTCAATGATGTTAAAGGTAACTGTTGTATATAAATGAGTTTCGACCGTTAATTTATTATAACTGGGAGGCAATTTTTCAGTTGTTACAAATTCCTGCCCTGGAAATCCTTACTAATTTTTACCAGACTGCTCAGTACTAGCAGGTAGCATGCAAAATCTAACTTGAGGATAGTCAACTGAGGATTAGGGGATGCAAGTGACGGCTTGCATGGAAGACTGGTACAACATATTTGATGGTGACACACGGTGAGCATTCTGCCCATATGTTTCAGTGTAGCTGTATGCTGCTGGTCTTAGCCAGTAGTCTTGAGTGCATGTAGGATATCATTATTTCTTCTGCAAGGTAATAACAATGTGGTCATCATGACACTTTAGTTTGAAACTGCATTATGTTTTTTTGTCTTGACTCATGATTATGCCTGGAAGCAAATCCGAGCATGCCCAACTTGTTACCACTGGTTCTACTGTTACGCTTGAAAGCGCTGTTTTTTAGCAGCAAATGCTCGTCTCTAGCTTGGCTTGGACTTAGCAAGTCTGATACCTTAGAAAAGGTTAGTGAGCATTGCCACAATTGGCCAACCTCAGAAAAGAGCTCTGTGGGCTGGTTACCATCTCAAGGTTGGATATCTTGTATGCAAATTAGTGTACTCGCACCATGAGTTTAGGACTAAATTGAACTTAAACTAAGCCCTAGGATAGTATTATTTTTGGTTCCACTCGAGTTGCGTGTTGAGCCCTTCACTCATCGTAGTATGGTGCTTTAATTCGTTGCGCCTTTTTTTTCAGCCATATCATTATCTGTGATAACTTGATAAAATTTGGAACCAACAAAAACCTTATGTTACATTTGGATTTTATTTAATTCTGTTGCCTTCATTTGGTTTCCTTGGATTTTTGGCTGCAAATAAAATATGCTCAACTGACGCTTTTTAGAAGGCAACGATATATTGCATAGAGATGCAAGTGGGCCATGTCGAGCAACTGTTGATCCATCTTAGTTTTGTGAAAGGGTTATGTGTAGAACAACTTAAGCCACTTAAGTGAGAAGTTAACACGAGTTAAGTGGGAGAGTTCAAATGAGTTCACGCATGTGCATTCATTACATCTTGCTTTGGCCTTTTTTATGTGTTGAGAATTGGATAATGGTTTGGGTTTTGACTAACAATGTTTTATATGCGTCAAGCCTTTTAATGAACTTTATTCTTTGGACTGGCTTTTTGTTAACGTACTTTTTTGAATATATTTTTATTAACATTAATTTTTGGGAGAGTACCTTGTTTGGAGATGCTTTTATATTTTTTTGGCACTAGCTAAATGCCCGTGCATTGCAACGGGATAGGAAAATTTTATAGCTCGCCGATACACAACATTGTTCACCAATGGCGTAACGGAACACATGCCTTCTTTCTGGTCGTGAAAAGCGAGGATTTGTGATCCAAGAGAAGGAAGAGAGGTGCAAATCTGTGCCAGTTCAAATCATTGAAAAACAGCACAGAAAGAACTGATCAAGCTCATAATCCTCAAATAAGTATGGTTTATCTGCAAGCCAGATCAAAGTGGAGATGATTTGTATCATGTATCTTGGATCTGCACCGACATTTCTCGTGGACTGCATGTACGTTGCCACGGAAAGACATAAACGACGTCCAAAGTTAAAATTTAAAACAGGTTTTGCACGTCTAACTACAAATGCCAATGCATTTCTTTTGTTTATCCCACTCAGATAACCCCAATATAACCTTCCTGATTTGCAGCTTTCCATTATTCCTCCACCCTCCCCACCACTCCTAGTTACATCGCCACCTGAGATTTAACAAATTTTCGTCACGCGTATGAAGTAACCAATACTGCTTGGAAACATTTATGAAGAAGTGGAATTTCGCTTATGTAACACCAAAGCTATAAACGCACAAGGACTAAGAGAGAAAAAAGGGCATCCTAGAAATTGTAGTTGTACCATTTACTGCAAACATAGCCATGCAAATCATAATTCAGGTATTTGTTCCTCCACAATCACTGGTTGTTTGCTCACTCAAAATCGGAAATTTAAACTATATATTTATTACACCGAACTTCAATCAAGATTATGTGAAGTATCAATTATATGAAGGCCAAACAGAAATCTATGATGCCATCTCACCACCGGCAACATCTGCACTTCAAGCGGAAGCCTTTGGTTTCCATCTGGCAATTGCAATCTCAGAAGCACTCCATCTATAGCAGCTCTGCTTTCTCTCTAACAATGCTACTTTGGTGAAAGCTTTTCACAAGCGTATAATTCTGAACTTCAAAGCACATCGTCATGCTAAGTAAAACAAAATCTTGAACTCTATCTTCTGCATAATCTGATTACAATGTGGCCAACCAAGTAAATCCAATATAATCTTCTAGAGAAACCAAAAAACAGATGCAGTGTCTTTCTCACAAGGATGAGTGTCATCTGCTCATACAGCCAAGTATCATGAGCAGAACAATTTTTAGTTATCTTAGTTCCAATTTCCAAATGAAATCTGACATTTCTGCGGATATGGCTCAAAATAACTCAAGATATTACACAAACCGTAAAGAGATTAATGGGCTGCTTGGACGAGGAGTATTCCTTGGGCAAATGTTTGGTACTTAATTTAAATTCGACTTCAGTACCAAAATTTTACCAAGACATACTCTGATCCACAAAAAGTGTCAGTGGCTTGTAGGTAAAAGTTGTACGTGAACTGATCGTTTCCAGCGACATTAATTCCGGATCGGAGGGAGTATCGTTTTTTAGTTTGATACTATTCGAGAGACCCCACTTACTTAGTAAATTCAGAATTGAATTAATTCTGCCACTAATGCATTTGCAATCAAATCGAGCTAATTATAATTATATCTTTAGGCACTAAGAAAATTCAACAGCATGCCTGCATAGTCTCATGGCTAACCTTGGCTATGTAAGTTCTCATAAAGTAAAATGTTGTGTGGATGTTGCCCAAAAATGCCTTTTCCATCAACTGATGATATTCTTTTTAAGTTTTAAAAACGTTTTTTTAAATCGTTTTCCATCAAGTATATGATGTGATGCACGTCTGGAGGTAGGACCACATGATTTGAGAATTACTCCGTATTTCTGGATATCTTACTTGAGCCTGGAGCCCCGTTCAGAATGCTACAGTTTTACGAGCAACTGGAAGGAGCTCTGCCTTCCAATAAGAAAAAAAAAAGAGTGATGCACAAAAACAGGCATTCAGAAAAGGCTAGTGACAGTCTACAAGGAAACTGATCCGAAGAGAATACAGATACATCATGAAAGACAGGTGCTTTGGCATCTTCGACAGTTCAGTTAATTATTCGAGGGAAAAGATATATTAACAAGGTCGTGTGATGTTTGAATCTCATAATTTGGTGAAAATAAATAAGTACCTCTGCAGTGCAGGCAGATTCTTGGGCAGCATCAACTCTGTTACATCCTGATTAGCTTGCTTAATTTCGTGCAGGTGCTTCAAATTAGTTATGAGCTGGTTCGGTGAGTATTAGCTACGTGGTTGATATGACTGTGTGATCACGTTACTCACACATAAATATAATAAATGTATTATTGGGCCCTATCATTCAAAAAAAGATTATTCCCAAAAGTGCCATGGATGAAAATCGGAATTGGTCGTTATATGTAAAAAAACTCGCTAGGTCAAAGAGTTGTCCAGTTTGGAGAAATTGCAGGTTGTGCTGATTAACTACCGCGTGCCTTTTTTCCCTTGCCACTAGTTGTACATCGCAATGTAGGATGCATGTTTAGTTGAAGCCTTGAAGGGTGTCGCTGCTTTGGCACATGCCTAATCGCTGAGACCGACCCTTGCACATCAGGAATACTTCAGCCTCCTCACCCCCTTTCACGCCAGCAAACTCCCTATGTAAACTAGAGAGACCACTCTAAAATGGTGACGCCCCACCAAACTCCTGGGTAAAACTGAGAAACTTGAAAAAATGGGGTGAAGGAGAGGCGATAGAGAAATAGGTTGCACTTTTACATAGTGAGGGCAGGAATGAAATCGGTGACGTGAGATTAGGCATAGGCCAAGGAGTTTTTATTTTAACTGATGGATAACTGGATAAGGAGTTAGGGTGGGGTGTGGTGTTGCCGGCCAGTTGGCTATGGCGAATTCTTGTAAATTGACTTATCTTCTATAAACGGAAGGTACGCCTTAGGCATACTTCCGAAAAAAAACGACGACGTGAACTGGATTCTGAAGTTACTTGGGCTGTAGAGTATTGGGGGACAACGAAGCCATCGGTTTTGAAAATGTAGAATAATAGAATAGTCTAATTCTCATTTGAATAAGAAACAACTCAGGGTAGAAATCTAAAATAGTGAATTTAGAATAATAGAATAGTCGTCTAATTCTGATTTGAATAAGAAAACAACTCAGGGTAGAAATCTAAATGGCAGTTGTTATTTTTTGCAACTTGTGTATGTCGCTGATAAGGGGCAATATGCTTACAGCTGAATATTAACAACAAAAGAGTGCACACGCTGACGATTTACATCCAGGTCTACCAGGATCATCAAGGTTAACGTGCAATATTTTGGGCTGGTATAGAGAATCACTGGCCTTCAAACTCAAATACGGCACTACAAGTACGTCGGCTATGGCACACTTGGGTTCACGAAGATAAACCTTGGCAAGGCTGTCGTACCCACAAACATGTGACAATCTTGTTTAGAGCTTCCACCAAATTTGAGATTGGTGACGACACTAAAATCTCCTTCTGGCGTGACCATTGATTGGATGGGGCTGTACCTAAATATCACTTTCCAAGCCTCTTCAAGCATTGCATTCAAAGAAGGAGCTCTCCAAGAAAAGCTATCCACAATAGTTGGATTGCCACTATCAAACCTCTGCCATGCGTTTGAGTGCTCTCAAAGTACATTAACATGTGGGTTTCCCTTCCCGCTTTCCCCTTCAGTGATGGCCAAGACCAAATCCTATGGAAATAGATAGTAGATAACAACAACTCAACAAGCAGTTATATCAAACCTCATTGATCTGATTTAAAATACCAGGGTCCCTCCAAAGATGAAGCTAAAATGCATGGCTCGCCATCGAGGGTTGTTGCCTTACTGTGGATAAGCTATCTCATGGCGGCATACCTTGCAACCCGATTTGTTCACTAAATGACGTTTCTTTGTATGGTTGATTTTGCAAAACATAGTTTGGAACGCCGATAGGTTTGAGAGGAGGGGTTGGCTCAATTATGGCGTCTGCACTTTGTGTAGGAGTGAGCCTGAGTCCGCGACGCATCTCCTCTTCCAATGCTGCTATTCCGATTCGCTGTGGGAGACTGTCAAGGAATGGATTCGTCTTCAACATCTTGATATTGCACCCTGAGCTGCTGAGCCTATTGTCAAAAGTTGGTGGCTCTTTGTGACTTCATGCCCCAACTCCCCGGGAAAGGCAGTTGCTTCCATTGTCATATTGGTGTCTTGGGAAATTTGGAATGAGTGAAATGAGTGTGTCTTCCGTCACAAGCTATCTCTTCTAACGATCATCTTCTCCTAGGTCAAGGTGGATGCGGCCATGTGGGTGATCGTTGGCGCAGAAATCTTGGGAAAATCATGTCTGGAGATTAGATCTTTTGTAACTTATTATTTGAGCTTCGGTCATGTTTTGCACCGGCGCTCTCTTTCTTTATTCAATGTTCCTACATTGTCAAGGTATGGCATCACTTGGGCATGCCTCTCTCGTTTGCGCCAAACACTCAGCACGACAGCTTCGTTCCTGGTGGCAACTCGGCCACCTTGTGGCCGGGTCTTCCATGCTCAAAGAAAAAGGGAACACCGGTCTGGTGGATGATATGGAAGAAGAGGAACGATCTCACTTCTCGAATGTGGCTCATCAGCCTCTGGCTTCTTTCCAACTGATGAAACATGACTTTGCTTCGTGGAATTTTGCAGGCCTTAAGGAAACAGAGTTTCTATAGTCTGCCAATGTTTCTCTCATCGTAACCTCATCAAGGGCACTGTACCAACTCTTCTAAATTGAAGGTCTCCAAAGGCTCTTCGACGAGTCAGCTGGCAACCACCATAATTCCGTACCTGATGTTTTTTTTTTTTTCCCCTTTCCTTTGTCTTAGTTCCTTCATTTCGAGCATCCTTTTGATGCCCTCTTGTCTCTTGTGCTCTACTAGCTTAATATAATGGAAGCGACGTACTGCATTCCTAAAAGAAACTATTTACACCAAGTTGTATAGAAACTTATAAATACACAATGAATGAGTTGAAAAAGATGGAAACAAGATATATAAACAGACATGCACACACTTACATTGACTTGAAAAGACAGTGGCACAAAATATATAGGCCGAAGGAAAATTTCTTCTCAAACATATTTGGACGAATAAACAACTTGGTGATATCTTCATCAAACATCATGATGAGTATCTTTTGCAAGTTGTGAATTGAGCTATATTATTCTTGATTTTCTAATGTGTCTTGAAATTTTCTACATATACATAAGGTCTTAAGATGGTCAAATCAATTGACAACTACTACGTTATGTGTATAACTATTTATATTCTTTATCTATTTTTATTTATTCTTATGGTGAAAATGCGAAAAATATTTAACTTGAGTCAATAGGATCCAATTCATTGTTGAACATGTTGCCCTAACCGACATCTTTGGTTGACCATGAGACGCTTTTGGGCGAGAATTGAAAACCTTGGTTCTGAATCGTCAACCACATAGCCAGACTCTGTACTGTGGCCTTCCCAGCTGAAAGAAAGAATTTTCAAAAAACTATAATAAAACAGCAACTAAGCTAGGGAAATGCTAAACGTGCGGTTCGAGTATCCGGTTGAACATGCATGTCGCACTGTAGCAGACCGAAGCTTGACAGCACCAACTCCGGCAGTTCAGCATACATCAGCTGTGAGAAACTGCGTTTATGAAAATCAGATGTGTTTCTCTCCAGAGTACTGTTTTATTTCTTCATCAGAATGTGAAATTAACAAGCTATATGAAACGCCAGCTGCCAGAATTTGGCAGAGTGGGACAGAAATGCAGACAACAACCCACATCCTCAGGTTTAGGAACAAATAAATATCATAGTGCAGTACTGAAAGTTCAGATTCGAGATAATGAGGTCCATCCATTCGGATGTGAAGGGATACTAATTCAGTTTGAATTCCTTTTCTACCTAGAAGGATTGGACTAGTCACCACATAGCCAGACAAAACAAACAACATCCTACAATTCATCCCTCTGCTGTTGCAGAAGAGACAGGCTGCATGCCTTCAGAAAACAAAACAACATCCTTCAAGCATCTCGGTAAGTCGGTACAACAACATTTTGATCTGGTACAGACAGGGTCTCCCATCGCTCTCCTCTTGTAGATGTACACATGCATTTTTTTCTTCACCATAGGTGCGGGGATCTTCTACACTGCATGAAGAAGGAAACAATATAATTTTAAGTTTTGTAACTGGTACCTTGCAGTTGCACATCTAGTGTAAGAGAAACCTTGATGATAAACTAGTGGGAGTGCATACAAGGATAAGCACATCTCCCTCTAAGAATCACAAGCTGATTAGCTTCAGACGGAAGAAAATAGGTACAACTTCACACATCATTTCCTACGGTTCCCTATAGAGTCTGGAGCATCAAATATGACAGGTACCTAGCAGTTTATCCCAGTCTCAACATCTAAACTACAGAATGTGGCCTTTATTGCCTACCAGCGACATTTCAATGTAAGTAGACTTAGCCTCACAATGGAAATAACCAGTCCAGATCAGCATTTCTTGTTTTATACCTTGAAACTATTGTTAGTTTTTTTTGTTGGAGAGCCCATATGTTCACATTTAATGGAACATATATAGAGACTATGACGCCTACTTGTCCACACACAACACAAAAAGATTAGCACCAAAAACAAATAAGGAAATTACCAACATTCTGATCTCGGAAGCTTCCACTTACCAGAGGTTTATAAGTCACTGCGACGGGAGAATATTCACAAACATCTCTTTCAGGTTTTCATCTTCAGTCATTTCTTCCAAAATCCCGTCGCTGAAGATAAAGTCTGGTGACAGGTTGCACTCCGCAGGCCGTGTCTCATTTGAAAACAGTTTTTTGGACATGTGGTCCTTTTGAGCTTGCCTGTCATATTTGCTCTTCTCCTGTGTTCCTTCTGCAATTAGATTGTATGTATAGACAATCTTCTCTTGGCCGATTCTGTATGCTCGGCCAATTGCCTGCCTTCCCACGGAAGGATTCCACACAACATCAAGGAGCACCACACGCGATGCCCCAATTAGTTGTATGCCTTCACCACAGGCTTTTGTGGTGGCAAGCATTACTTTGGCATCGCTGTTCATGTCATTGAAGGCCATCATCAAGGATTGGCGAGTTTTAACGTTGACTTTTCCACTCATCTGCAGGATTTCCTTGTCTTTAGTCCAATGGAATTTCGTGCTCAGCTGTTCTCTGATCAAGTCCAAAGGTTCAAGATACTGGCTGAACACGAGCACTCGCTCTTTTGAATGACATCGACGCACAATCTCGTAAACAAACCTCGCCTTGACTCCTTCATATGGCTTGAGCCGTAACCTCTCCAGTGAAGGCTGGTCCACAGCAGATGCTACTTCGTCTGACAATGTTTTCATGCTAGTGATCAGGAATGGATGTATAGACGCAAGAGATATCTTGTATTCTAAATCCAGATTGTACTGTGCCTCATACTTCTCCATCATTGCTATGATTTTCTTCTGCATAGGAAGAGGATCCAGAATCACAACAGATTCTCTCAACCCTGGAAGGGATTTATGAAGAATGTCACCATTATGGATGTGCACAAAAGGGTCCAACTTTGTTCGGATCTCATTAACCCTTTCATCAGTGACGTTCTTTAGTTTCAAAGAAGTCCAGAAACCCTTGCCTTCATCCCTCCCCGGATCAACATCATGTGTACTACCTCGTAACAGGCACAAGATGTTGTGGAGCTCTTCAAAGTTGTTTTGAAACGGAGTCCCGGATAGGATAATTCGCTTCTCGGTGCGAACGTTAGCGAGAGCTTTCCATATCTGACTGTTGCTGTTCCTTGGTATGTGCCCCTCATCAAGGACCATCAAGTCGGGCCTTTGAAGAAGCAGCTGCCTGATCTTGACATCATCATCATCAGCCTTGCCTTCTTCTTTGGTCAAGTTCGTGAACAGCTTGTAACTGAGACCTATCACGCTGTTACCCTCACACCAGGATAGCAACTTCAGTTTCAGCCTCGATTTCCTGTCAAAGCTGTTTGTGGACAGATTCTGGGCGAAGTCCTCACTATCTGCGGCCAGCCTTTGGATGGTCTTGTCTCCATCCTGGTGGATATCGGTGGAATTCAGCACGTGAAATGGGACCTTCACATTCCATTTCCTAAACTCATGTTCCCATGTGGCAAGCATCCCCTTGGGAGCAATGATCACCGGGCTACACCGGGGGAAAAGCTCGAGGTAGGATTGAACAAATGTGATTGCTAATCTGGTCTTCCCCGTCCCCGGAGCGTGAGAGACCACACATCCACTTAGAGCATCAGTTTTCACTTTGTTCTTCACCTGTTCAATGTCTGTACCCCCTGCCAGTTTGTTCCACATAAATTCAAAGGCTTCCCTCTGGTGTGGGAACATGTCTTCCCAGACCCCAGGAATGAGATCCCACACCGGGCCACTTCTGTGACTGCCAATGCTGCATTCTCCTTCATACCCCATTGATGTTAGGATATCATTGATACTCTTGTCCAGCTCGCGATCTTCCCTCGGTTCCCTTTCCGCTGACCATTTCCCCTATTGAGTGAAAACAAAAATGTATAGATGTTATCTGGTGAAGTCTACTGGTTTTTGGAATAAAAAAACATGTTGGAGGGAACAGTGGCTTACCATAGGGGCCATTACATGTCTAGCTTCAAGATGGATGAAGTTGCAGTGACTGCACCAAATTCCAATTTGGTCGTCATGAACGAGATCATGCTTCCCTTGTTTGCATAAAGTTGCTCTGTCGGCAGGAATTTCTTGCCCATTGCTCTCTTTTCCCTGGAAACCACAACCCAACGAGCATTGTTATATCTGAATTGTTTACGGGCTGATAACCACAAATGCAAAAATTTATATGATTACAGTACTTAACATTTGTAAAACATGAAATGTGTGTGCATTTAATTTGTGACACGAAAGCAAGGGAACTCATACATGAAGAAGGCTTTTGTGCTTCAAGCTATCCCTAAATGTACTATTCTTAAACAACAAAGCAGCTTTGGTGCACTCATACTCAAATGACTAATAAGTTTCTAGATACAGGTGGAAGGTGGGGATGACGTCAAGTCCGGATGGCCCTTATGGGCTGGGCCACACACGTGCTACAATGGCAATGACAGTAGGAATCAAGGTTGTAAGGCGGAGCGAATCAGGAAAGATTGCCTCGGTGTCCGGACTAAACGGGTTTCTATCCCCGCTGGAGAGATCTCATCTACCTAACAACATATAGGCAAATGAGGGATCCTTCCCCCGTTGGTCAACGTTTTAATAGGGAAAGCCCACTATTTCCAAAAAAGAAGTTATAACAGAAAACCATTTCATTGCATGCAATAGTTGCTAAAATGGTAAAGCCTAGTTATCACCTGAGCCAAATAAAAAATTACAAAACACAAATGGCCTTATTGACTAACAATAAAAGTGGCTAATTGAAGTATTAATCCAAAGTCCTTGGGCACCGCATTTGTATGTTTATTAAAGGAAAACTTTGCATCAAAATTCCAGTTATTATGCATGCCAATTCAGAAAATTATCTTTCACATTTTGGTTCGTCATTATGTCTACGTAATCCAAATTTCAAAGTCTTGAAGAATACTTTCTGTTTATTCATTGCATGGTCACGAAAATTATCTTTCACCTGAGTGTTCGAGAAAAGACAATGTTTTACATGGCAATAAGGTTTACCCATAGGCGGTAGATTAATCATTGTAGAACTCAATATTGTTAGCCATTCCAATGTATAAATTCTGAAATATCAAGATTTGCAGGACAATGGCTAATGAGACGGATATACATCTTTAGTTTATAATTTTACCATAAGGAAGGCATGTATCGGGTTCAACTTGTTTCGAAAACCCAATACAAATGTCTCAGTTCCCAGGTTAAGAAAAAAGGATCATGCCAGCGAAATACCCTTCCAACTCGGAAGTTTTTATGAACTTTCTCAATCTGCCACCTTTTGGGCTAAAGAAGCACAATTAAAGCATACTAATAAACTTCTTGGGTGATTCAGACATTGGAATGCAGTAGGAGCACAAGGAAAAATAATTAGTTATTGATAGAGATTTAGATAACACTCTAGTTAGCAAAGTCTGCAAATTACTGGATGTAATAAATTTGTAATGAATTGATAGATTAGATTCACAAGCAGTGCTATTTACGATAACTTGAAAGCACTACTCTTATGTGCTATTCCTAGATATAGACTGCATGCTCAAGAAAAGCTTCATGATTGACAGTGAGAGATATTCTACACTTAAAAAACAGAATCACATAACTGGAGCCAAAACTTTAAAGAAAAAGTATAATTAGAGCGGCATTAGCAGCATAGTAGCAGAGAGTTACGTACCTCCTTGCAGTCGTGAGAGCTGCCATTGACGGTTTCAAGGGCAGAATCAAAATCTCCCCACAGTTCGTCCACACGCTTGTCATGCTCCGATTTCACTTCCACTTGATCTTTATTTGCGAACCAGACATCTTCATCTCCGAACGAGAACAGCAGGGGCTGCGTGTCCACGAACGGCTGTGCCTGTGCAGGAGCAGAGCCGTTAGGATGGTTCTCTATCTCATCAAATATGGAGTTGAACAGATTATTGTAGGTGTCTTGCGCCGCCGAGCGCTCCCCACGCCGCTTCCCCTTTTGAGGAAACAAGGCATTTTTCTTGAAGGAAACATCACCGTGCTGCTGCAGGTTGCCCCTGTCTGCGGGGTTCCCTGCATTTGCAGCATATTCTTGACGCGCCGTGGGTTGGAAGTCTGCTGGTGCCTGTAGGACGCGCCGCCGTTCTGTGCAATGCCTGAACTCGGCCCCTTCTTGGCATTCATTGTATACGTTCTGTCTTCTTGAGCCTCAGAGTCGTCGGTACCGTTCTCTGAATCGGAGTCATCGCTGTGAAAATTCTGTTGTTGGAGCCGTCTCTTCTTCGCCGCCGGCGCTCCAGCGCTGTCGTCCTCGGATGCCTGCACTTTCTCCGTCTGCGCCGGCAGTGGTACCTCTTCCTCCGGCTCAGAATCCGACACATCGATGCAGTACGGCTTGGCTTTAGTCCCTCGTGTGAGCAGTTTCTTGTCCAAGCATCGTCGACCAGACCGTAACCGCTTACTGATACCCTTCCCGACAGAGGTGGTGTCCGGCTTGTCGAGCAGATACAGTCCTTCGAATTTCTTCTTGCGGATGGGCGGTGTGCGGTCGCCGCCTGGTCTGGTACTCCCACCGGCCTTGGCATTGCTACTAGGCGTGTGACGCAGGTCTTCTTCCCCTGCCTCGTCAGATTCTTCTTCTTCTCCCCCCCTCCTCCTAGCTCTGTCGTGTCATCACTGTCCTCTTCGTCGACAGCAGCATAGCTGTCGTCCTGAATGTCGTCTCTGTCCTCCCCCAGTTCCTCCTCCTCCTCCTCCTCGATGGATTTGTATCTGTACTCGCTATCACTATTGTCATCCTCCTTCGTCTTCCCCTTCACCACATCCTGCTCCTCCTTCTGGTTATCCAGGATTCCCCATGTAAGCTGAACTGACCTCTTCCATCTCATCATCATCTGAATACTTTGCAGCAGATGCCACCTTTCTCCAGTCTCCGTTGCGTGAACGAGTCCTTGACGAGACAGCTGCGCCGAACTGCCACGCCGGTGCAGAACCACGCCAATCCGAGCCGCCGCCCTTGTGGCCGCGTCTGGCCTCGACCTCGACGCCTCCGCTCGCCTTGCGCATCCTCTGCTTCCCGGAGCTTCCGGACTCGGTGCGCCCGCCCGCCCTGCTCGGCTTGGCTCTTCTGACCGGGGACTCCCGCTTCTGCTTCCCCGCCTTCCTAGAGCCGCCGGGCGCGGAGGCCGGCGCCCTCGCGCGACCTCTCGCGCGTGAATTCTCCGACTCGCCAACCGAATATTCCACCGGCTCCGTCTTGATGAGCTTCCGGGGGTCGACGCGCGCGGCTGCTTTCCCCCGGGCGCTTGCGGCGGACCTCGTATCCATCTTCGTCGGCGTCGTCGAGTTCGATGACCTTCTTGGCGTCGGCGCGGGCTCGTGCCGGGAGGACGTCGCGAGCATCTTTTGACGTGGTGGCGGTGACCGCGCCGCCGCGTGACCATCCGAGGGACCCTCCCGACCGCGTCCCCAATCGCCCGAGTCGCGCCGTCCGCCCTGACCGCCCATGCCGAGCACCACCGAGCGCGGCTCCCGATGGCCGCCGCTTCGATCGTCGTCGTCGTCGTGGATGAGGATGGCCTGCTTGGGGGGCCTTGGGGAGCGCACCTCCTCGACAACCGGCGGCGGCTTAGGCATTGCGGCGGAAGGCGGAGAGGCGACGTGGGGCTTGGAGTGGGGTTTTTTGCCTCTCGGTTTCAAGCTGGCCTCTCTCTGAATCATAAGCTGGGCGCACGCTAGATTAGGAAACTTTTTTTTGGTCTCTGAATAGGAAAGAAGAAGGAACGGCATTGGTCTGGGCGTTGGCAAGGGCCCACCTGTCATTGACAGTGACGGATGTACTCAGTGCGGTGGAGAAACGAAACGTCGAGGCCTAGATGCCCGCACCTCCCGATGAGTCGATGACCTGTGGGTCCCGAGAATCGTCGGAATTACTGGACCCAGTATTCAGGGTTCTTACTGGCTGGGTAAAAAGTTTATGGTGCTGGATAATTCCCGTGCCGGGAGAAGGAAAGTCCAGTGTTTACAGCCTACACCACTATTCTGGAAGCATTAAAAACCCATATGTGGTTACAGCTGTCATGATCCAACAAATATCCTTTTACCGGACATTAATACGACTGCAATTAAAAGGGCAGGATATTCCAGCCTAAAAAGATTTGTCTTTACATATTAATACGACTGCAATTAAAATAGCCGGATATTCCAACCTAAAAAATATATTTTACATGTAAAAGAACACTGGGAATCTAAGAACTGCGATCCGTA